>JANBQQ010000284.1:9822-20307 GCA_027577275.1 Coemansia sp. RSA 988 | reverse complement strand
ATTGCCCCATTGCTTGTCCATGGGTGCTGACAGTGATGAATAGGAAAAGCGACAATAATGCGGAACTTTGGGGTTAGAAGAAAAATGGGTATATGAAAGAGTGATTGTAAACTTAATTGTACCCACCAAATAAGAAGTGGTGACTGTAAAAGTAATAGTACGGCGAATTCTACTTTTATAAATAACAGGGTATCTGCGGAATTGGGGTTATTGGTCATGTCAACAGTGTGGCTAATAGGCACCTTCCAAAGGGACGTTGCTTATTTGGTTGCACTGCAGCATCAGCCCCAATTCAGTTGTAGCACTTTTTCTTTAATAGCTAATTTTTTCTTTTACCTTACCCTACCCAGCACTTTTTTGCTATACGCGCAATGTATAATGGCACAAGTTTTGGATTTAATTTGGTTTTGGAAAACAAATGGGGAGATAGCTTTATTGGTTCCATCCACGAGGATACAAACTTTCAAGGGTTCCAACAAACCTGTGAAAATAATCTACAAAATAAGAATCAAATTGAAATATTCAATAGAACTATGCCGCTACCATCTAAACTGAGCGCATTGTGTATTGAGACATGCGTTAAATTTTACCCCTGTTGACAACAATTATTAAATACGTTACTAGGATATGGACCAAAGTCGTAAGAGAACGTAGAAATTGCAATCTTCTGAGTGGATGGAATTCTTATCATTATTTATTTAATAAATTCAACCTTCTGGTTAGTAATGTACTGAGTGCTGTAAAAGCGTGCGCCTATATCTTGAATTTCCTTTGCTTAGAAGCGATACATTTGGCAAGCCTATGCCATTAATAGTTGAATGCACCATATTACCTATAGGATCCCCTGCAACAACATTATTTACTTCTAATTTTGATATTTTAACAACTAATCTTAATAGCTTTTTAATTAAACTTTAGAGTCAATGATAAGCTTATCCAGATTTGTCCACATAATGACCACATCATCAGCCATCTCTCTAAGCACGTCAATATGGAATGATACATGTTTTGCAAAAACCTGTAGACACTACCAAAAAGTTAGGCAAAGCTATGAGGCTGGCATATGCGCCAGATTTAGAAATAAATTGTGCAACTTTACTTCTGCTCGGTAAATCAAAAGCAACATCAGTTAAAAGCATTACTCCATTTTAGGTCATACGGCTTACAACAATTTTGACATGTGATGGAAATATTGATCTAGTTTGAAGATGACTTGTATGGCAGCAGATTCCAATGCTAAGATTGAAGAATAACAAAAAAAGCAAGCCTGCCTAATACAAGCATTGTATTTGCATCCAATACCATATTGGGATTGAATGTAACATAAAGACACTTTAACCTATTAAAACTGATATAATTAGTGTTTTCTCAATTGTACAAGAATCCTCATATAGGTGTATTTCTAATGTTCCCCGCACCGCGAATAGCCTCTTCACTTGTTAGAAAAACAGTAAAAAAAACTGTTGATCAGTTACACACATATTTATAATAAGCTTTTTGTTCCTTGTCAACAAGTGTGCACATATTAAGTGTAATGCCAGCTACACGGTTACGTTTCTATGACGTCGGGCCAATGCAGCTTTGCTGCTAAATTTCTCCTACAAAATACATTTTTATATTATTGTGCAACATTAAAATTGAGTAGAAGTCTAAAAACTAGAGATTAGAATAGAAACCCAATATTCGCATGCATCGGGTTCATTGACTATGCCTTTGGTTTGGCCAATGCAATTTAAATAGAAAATATTAGCAAATCTGAAAGCGGCAAAGCCACCTTTTCCCTTCATATAGTTTAGTAGTCGAATCTGTAGTCAGCCAATGAATTTATAAACGAAGCTACTACTCAACATATCTAAAGTCGGGATGATCATTTTCCAAGTCAATAATCTGGTCTACAGACATTTGCGTTAAATCGATAGGGGCTTCAACCTTTAACTTATTGCGATATTTGATAATTGCGTAAGAGACAGTGGCAGTAAGCGCTGCAAGCAATCCAGCAAATAAATTTACACCATGTCCAACAAGATATCTAGGCTGGTCCTTATTGCGATAAATATACGACGTGCAAAAACCACCCAGGCCAACTGCTGCTACATTCAAAACACTCCCGATAGCACTACGTGTTGGTCCGCCTGAATTACTAAGTACCCATCCTGGACCAATCGCTGTATTTCCAAAAGTGCCAAATGACAGTGCACATAAAGCAAATACTAGCACTTCCTTCTTAGAGACTGCCAACAGAATGATTGATGCACTAATTATCCAGCTAGAGCAAAACATTGATCCAGCGTAATGCGATCTAAACCATGTGGGATAGTAGCGGCTAACAATAATACCCACAAAGCCGCACAGCCCTGGTGCCGCTTGCATTGCCTGTGCTGTGCCAACACTGTAGCCCATCTGGTTTACAATTGTTGCACCAAAGATCAAAATGGTATTGCCGCCGAAGCCCATGCAAAACATTATAAGCGCCTGTGCATATAGTAGTGGATCGAATGCATGCGCCCAGAGTCTTCTTACGTTGACAGGGCGATGGCCACCTTCAGCTTGTTCCTCTTCCATGCAATGTCTAAGCAGCTCTCTCTCCTGTTTAGTAAAATACCAGCATTGTTCGGGATAGTCAGCCAGCAACAGAAACATGAGTAATCCAAATCCGACAGTCAACAAGCCCTCTATAAAGAATATCCAGCCCCAGTTCTTGAACAAGGGATTTCCAATTTTCATAATAGCCGAGGCCACGGGACCCCCGATAATAGCACCAGCAGCAAAAGCCGAATAAAACATGGAGATTCGCGATGTTACCATATGTCGTGGATACCAGAGAGTGATTAGCATGAGTGCTCCAGGTGATGCTCCCGACTCTGCAGCACCAAGAAACAGTCTACAGAGAATAAGGTCAGTACGGTTCTTGGCGAATGCCATACACATGTTGGCAATGCCCCATGCGACTGTGATTAGACTCAACCAGATGCGCGCACCGAATTTGCGCAGTGCCAGATTGCTCGGCAACATAAAAAGTAGATATGTAGGGTAGATTATGCTGGTTACCACATTAAAATCACTACCAGCCATTTCCGTATCCTTTTCCAATCCAGCCACCTTGGAAAGGCCGAGATTGCTACGATCCATGCTATTTAGCAGGCTGCTCAGCGTAAGCACGAGGAGCAGCGTGGTATCAACTTTGCGGAACACCCACTGCTTCTCGTTGTCGTTTATGCCACTTGCAACCCCAGTTTGTGAAATGCTAGATGCGGCATCTTTCTTAGTCATATAAGCAGGCGGCTCGGATAATGACATACGCTAGTGGTGAAAGCTATGCAAAGTGCCTAATCTGCATGGAAAACAGGGATATGTAAATAGTGAACTACAGTATAAGAATATGGACAAGGTGAAAAGCGCGTTTATAGAATGCTAGACGCAAAGTCTAGAAAAAAAGAAACTTTGTGTGCCACGGCAATATTTAAATGGGGGGTTTTTTGCGCAACAATGGCAGATAGCACTGGCATTCTTTATTTTTGCTTTATTTTTTTGTGGATTATATATATTAGAAAAAAGTGTGGCACATCTGGACAATACCCAGCACCAACTCATTACTATCACGCAAGGCTTGGCAGAGAGCAATAAGGTGCAAAAAAGTGAGATTGAACAATTAAGATCTGAACAAATAAATGGTAATACGATAGTACTGGACAACTAGGCAGCCTAGGCTGAGCCTTTGGTGCACTATTTCCGTAGATCAGCTGTAGATGGCTGCGGCGTAACGGATGCTTGCGGGGTGTTTGTAGGAGTCGGTGGCACAGCACGGTTGAGGGCAATGTGTGAGCGGACCAGGTCACCAGAAGCCAAAGCAGCACACAACGAAAGCTCGCCAGCCATGACAGCAGCACAAATGACGCGTGCCAGACGCTGGGCGTGGGCGCCAGGACATTCACGGTTTGGGCCGCGGCAGCCTAGCATGTCGAGACAAGCAGCCTGGGGTGGCAGCACAGTGCCGCCACCTACAGTGCCGACTTCGACGCTAGGCATGGAGCACGATATCCGGAGATCCTGCCCATCGTTGGCGGGCTCCATCAGTGTGATGCACGTAGAGGACTCGACGTTTTGAGCAGGGTCCTGACCGGTAGCGAGATACACAGCAGTCAGCGTGTTGGCAGCATGGGCGTTGAAGCCGCCCATGGCACCGGCCATGGCAGAGCCAATAAGATTCTTGCTTACGTTGAGATGGCACAGCGCGTCAACGGAGGATTTGAGAACAGAGCGCACAACGGCGCCGGGGATAATGGCTTCGGCGACAACAGACTTGCCGCGGCCGTCAATCCAGTTGATGGCGGCTGGCTTCTTGTCGGTGCAGTAGTTTCCGGACACAGCTACAACGTCGCAGTCAGTGAAACGCTCTTTGATCAGACGCAACGCCTGTTCGCAGCCCTTAGAAATCATGTTCATACCCATGGCGTCGCCCGTGAAAGTCGTAAAACGCACAAACACCAGCCGCCCGGCCAGCGCCACCTTCAGTGAGCGCAGCTTTGCAAAACGACTGGTGGCCTGAAACGCCGCACGCACTTCGCCCAGCCCGGCGTCGCTCTCCAGCCATGCCTTTAACGCCGCGGCGCGCACCACGTTGGGCATCTGCAGACACGGGCCACGCGTCATGGCATCGCGCGTCAACACGGTACTGGCGCCACCGCCCAGAGTGATGGCCTTGCAGCCACGCGACGTCGACGCGACCAGTGCGCCCTCGGTCGTCGCCATGGGGATGTGCAGCATCTCGCCGTCAATGCGCATCGGCCCTGCTACACCCACCGGCAGTGGTACTATGCCAATCACGTTCTCGCAGCACTGACCGTGGACGTGGCTGTAGTCGTAGTGGTGGTATGGTAGTTGTGATGTCTCCAGCGTGCCCGTTACCGACGCCCGCGAGATCAGCGCGCGACGCACACGGATCGCACGCACATGGTCGTGCAGGTGCTTCTCCAGCGCGTACGCCGGAATTGCCCCAGCCCCAACCAGCTGCAGCACCTCGTCGTCGTTCAGCGCGCGCGCGCCCTCTGCTGCAAACACAGCGCGGCATTCCTCCAGCCCACGCACGCCGTGCTGCACCTCCTCCGCCTGTGCCGCAACAAACTCCGCAAGCACAGATGGCGACTTCTTCAGCACCATATCGGTGCTTGAGTCGATGCGCGGCACCAGCTCTGACAGCGCTGATGTCGAATGCAGGGCAATACCGTGTGCTGGGCTCTCGCGCCCGCGGCCCGCTGCAACCTGCAGCTTGTGTGCCAGAAGCTCCGCACGCGCCACCTCCAGCGACGCCCCAGCCGCAGTGCGCTTGCTTTGTGCCACATCGGACTGCTCTGCTACAGTCTGCTCCAGCTCGGATTGTGCCGGCTCTGCCTGCTTGAGACTGCCAGTTGACGACTGGCTCGACGCAGCATCGTCCGCAGACCCATCGTCGCTGGATGCCGCCTGGCGCCTGTTGCGCCGCGAGTCGCGCAAAGCACTGCGCCGCAGAATGCTGTCAAATGCCGCCGGCAGCCCAGCCGCTGATGTCTGACCGCTTTTGAAGAAGCCAAGGTAAATGTTCACGCCCAGCGAAGCAACCACCGTCACTGCCAACAGGGCAATTACTACGCTGCTGCCGTCCAGCGTGCCGACTGCTGTCGGGCCCTGCACTTGTCCAGTCCCACCGGCAAACCAACTGGCGACTGGCCGGATGTGCACGCGCAATGGCTGTTTGTCGCCGTCAACCGCCATGTCGGAAATGAGTCCAACCAGTGGCACTGCAATGCGGTCCAGCATTGGGAATCGCGTCGACTCCACGAGCGCATCGCTGCGCGTGTTACTGAATAGAGACTTGAGCGAGAAGGCTCCTGACATATACCCGCTCGACTCGATGCACGATATTAGGATAAACCCACCCAGTACAAGCGACTTGAGCTGGCGAATAGTCTTGTTCTCGCTGCGCGCCTCGTCATCCGACAGTGCCTTCAGCGCGATACGCTTGTATAACGCCGGTGACGCATCCGTTGCCACCTCATCATAGCCCTCGCTACCGCCCAGCTTGCTCTCGCCCCGAACGCGAATCAAATCCAGCTTCAGCGTCAAGATAGCCGCGTAGAACGTAAACATGAACACGCCCTCAAACAGCAAGATAAAAGAAGAGATCAGACACACCTCATGCAGTTGTGGCACTCCTGAGCACACCCCAATGGCCAAGATGCTAATCTCAAACAGGTAATCCTTGATCAATTGTCCTGCGCATTTGTCCACGCCCCTTGCTATCTGTCCCTGAATTTGCGATGGAGTCGTTGTTGTTGTTTCCACCATTGCCTTTGCTGTCTTTGACCCGTTTCTGCGTCTGCTGCTGCCTCCGCGCCGTTGCTCGCGGTCGCTGTAAGCAGCCAGCAGCACTGACCGTGTTAGTGTCAGTGACTTGTCAAATCCAACACAGATAATCAGGAACGGCAGCGCCTCTGTCAGAAGCACTGCGTTAATCGGATATCCAAGCATGTGCGCCGACGCAATTGCAAACACAAACGCGCAGAACCCTGAGAATATCACTGACAGCGCCAGCGTAATCTGCGACCCATATCTGCGCATCGTTACAAACGTATTAATAAACGTGCTGGTTGTGATCGCGTAGCTTAGAAACACTAACAGGACTTCGCCCACTGTTGCTTCGCGCAAGAGTCGGTACACCCGGTCTGCTATCCGTAACAGCACCGCGCGTCGGCCCGCATGTCCATTGTACTGTGTCGCACTCAACCGAGCCAACCCTGCCTCTGCCGTCTTGCGTGCGCCCGCCACCCACGCATCTGCACGCTGTCTCATCTTTGCGTCTGTCGTACGTAGAGCAAAGGCCAATACAGTGGCCGGCTCATCATCCGTACCGCGTAGAAACCCGAGAGACGGCTTAAACAGCTCACGAGTCGACCGGCCCTCGGCTAGCAGCTTACTAATATCATTACGGACTGGGCTCAACGCCAGACACGCGCCTGTCTCCAGGTTCTTTACACACACCTTGTCGAATGTCAGTGACTCCTCCGAGCCAGTACTAAAGTCATCCGTGCTCATCTGCTTGAAAATCGAGTCTATCTCGTTGAGGCCCTTGCGGAATGCCAGCTTCTGCTTGCGCGTGCCCGTAGCCTGGCCGTGGTGGATGGCTATCGCAAACACGTCAACGCTGGACTCATCTTTTGAAGGCAACCCGTGGTGCAATACGCTAAACTTTGGCGAGTCTGTCCGGGCATATTTGACTGTATGTGCTGGAAATAGCGCATGCTTCCCTGCGAATAGCTCGTCCTGTCGGATTGTCTGCCACAAGAAGTAGCACCCGCAGATTACTAAAATCGTGCAGATTCCAATGGTCTCGATGGGCTTACGCGCCACATTGCGTGTGACTCGCGACACAACTCCCAATCTCATTTCTCTCTTTTTTTCCCTCCAGAAGCGTCTGGTTTTGAAGTTGGGTTTTTTGAAATTAGGCTGTATGCGTTCGTGTGCGCGTGTGGGTTTGTGGGCGAGAGAAAAAAAGAACAGAAGCACTTGTGTTTTTAAGGAAATAATAAGAAAATAAAGAGAGAGAAAAGGACGAGTGAAGAAAGCGAGAGGATAAGGATCGTTTGTTGCTCAAAAGAGAAGTACGCTGGAAAAAGAAAAGAAAAAAGCAAGGGCTCTTTAGTTTCTTTGATTCGCTCTTTTGGACGCCCAAGCAAACTGTCTGAACCACAGGCTCTTCTAAACGATCTCTGCCCCCCAAACTTCCCCTATTGAGATGGCCAATCAGATGATTGGCAACTCACAACAATCTTGGAGACTGACGACATGGGGCGCTTTGTCAACTCCGCGCAATCCGCATTATCGTTGCTGCAATCAGCAACTGAAGATGTTCTGGATTTGCTTCTGCTTTGCTACGTGAGAAGAAGACTGTTGCTTGGCGTGCAATTTTGAAAATAAAAATGTCAGCTGCACGCCCTATCTTCACATCCGTGCGGATTTGTTATTGACATTTTGTCCGCTGTTCTACAACCATGTTCTTTTCAACCGCGTATGCTTTGAAGCTGCAGCAAATTCTTGAAACTCCGAAGAGAAATCCCGCGTCCTATTAAAATAAAAAATCACTTGTTCCCTTGGATCTCACCAACAACAAAAAAAAACTAAACAAGAAATATCCTTGATGATACTGCTTTTTATAACTTTTCGAGGTAAATGGTACGCTGTTGTCCAAAGTCTCCTAGTTGCATTCCTGGTTTAAATTCTCCCATCATCCGAGTACCAATACAGTGCTTGGAAGAGTCTGTTCCTTTTGATACGTCTGCTATCATTCTGTCTAACCCGTCGCGTTCAATTGTATCGGGCACATTCCTCAGTGTAATCTTGTTGGTGCTGAGGTTAGCTACAATAACGGTGACGTTGGGCATTGTGTCAATATTTCCTTTTGTTTGCTTGTGTATGTGCGTTGGTTGATATATTGCTGGCGATTGCTGTCTGGAAGTGCAGAATAGTTATTAGAGTAGATAATCACTTTAAATGCCAAAGTGTCAGGTAGCTTTACAGCAACCTCCACCAAGCCCAAGCAATAATGCTTTTTTGCACTTGTAGTATCTAGACCTTGATTTGTGGGAATTTGCCTACCTGCACATGACATGATAGATATTGCACAAATGGCGAAGTAAGACTCGCTGGCAAAGAGACAAAGTTGGTATAATAGTTAATCTCCGATTGAATATTGTGAGCCTTTCAATGCCTTGAACACTGCCCCTGGTTGATCTTCAACTGCGTATGAAATCTTGTCAGACTTATTTGACATATCATCGCAATGTGAATAGTAGTTACACAGTCAGGCTTAAAATAAAACCCATGAGGGTCCGCGTAGTCATTGGATATTAGCATTAGCTCCTTTCGATATCTTGACTATTTCTACACTGCAATGCATATTTTTTTTTTAAAAATCGCTAAACTATCAAAATAGCTAAAAAAAAAGAATTTTACTAGATCCAATACTCCTAGCAAAAAAACATTAGAACATTTCCCTGTATTAATCCTCAATATCCTTTGTTTTCCTCCCAAGTCCATCGCTCCAGCCCTGATCATCAGCATCAGCAAGCTGTTTATCCCATTGCACTACAGTCAGGTCAGACGACTCCTCGTATCCAGACCAGTCTACATTTCTCGGACGATCAAGTGACAGCGCATTGTTGCTCTGGTGGTCCCACAGCCGCTGGCGTGCACAAAAGGAGCACTGCCCTATTGCAATCCCAATGTCCAGACGCATTGATCCACCAGTCAGCCTTGTGGCATAGCCCTTTGAGACAATTTGCTCAAGACCTCTGCGTGCATGTCTCAGCTGCTGTTCTCTGTTCATTGTATCCCTTCTCTCCAGCTGCTTAAACTCGGCCAATACATGGATTCCATTGGCTAGACGTGTTCCACATATTCTGGGTATATAGAGCTTCCAGTCATAGCGTCCAGATTCATTGTGATCCTCAGAATCTGTTAGATCCATCAAAGAAGGCCGATCAGCGAATGGCACATACTGGGCAAGCGATGAGGCAAACAAGCAGCCAAGAACATGTACCCTGAACAAGCCTGCACTTTGCAATTCGCTGTTGTTTGAGCTGCCTTTTGACAGATGTTGCAAAACACCCTTGAAGTGTGTACATAAACTGCTAATGTCACCTCTACAAAGCTGATTAACAATTATTGCGCGCATATTCTGCTGTACACTTATATCAGCCGACTGGAACATGAAAGCCAGGCGCAGCTCCTCCCACTGTTGGCGCAGTTCGCCATTTGGGATTTGGACCCCGCCCTGGGCATCCATCGTCAGATATCCACCGAACAACAAGCAGGTGACTAGTTGCCCCATGCAAACGACACCATGGTTGGTATTGGGATAGCTCATATTGGTCAATTCAACGCGCTCTTGCACAATTACATCGTTGCTGTCGCTAGCATTACCTAATCTTTGCCCGACCACCGCACCAGTGTCCAATAAAGTGTCCGAATACACAACAATCGAGGGGCGCTGGCAACCAGTGTCGAACTCCTGCATTATCCTTGACGCCAGATCTCCCATAGCCACAAAGTTGTTTACTGCGAGTTTGTATATCACCAATGGCTGTGCCAACTTTTGACGGTGCTAATAACGACAGAGTATCAGAATGGCACAGCACAATACTAAACATTAGCAACAACAAATTCCCAACGAACATTGCCAGCCCAAGCTGTGGCGCACATAGACACATAATCCAACCTATACCTTTGGACCTGGCTTATTACATGCTCTACCAGCTCCTGGTTTTGTGGTGATGTTGTATATGAGGCGCCAAGAGGAAATGCGCTCATATGGTCCTCCTCAAGAGGATTACTAGGTTCCGATGGTTCAGGCAACTCTGCAGCCTGACCCGCAGGCTCCGAGTTGTCGCGTGAATGCGACGGTACCGAATACAAGTCAGTACGCCTTTGCCACTTGCTAGAGCCATCCCTTTG
>JANBQQ010000283.1:9722-20396 GCA_027577275.1 Coemansia sp. RSA 988 | reverse complement strand
ATTATATATCATGATATACAAGACCAACTGTATTCATATTAAGGACATCAAGAATGTCGGCGGGTTTCTCTCCCGATAACACAGGCACACCCTTATATTTGCCTTCTTCGGAGACAATAGCTTCGTTATAGTCTAAAAAGGAACCAATCTCTTCGAATATCTTTTCTTGTACTAGTTTGGTTGGTATATGCTTAATGTGGTCGTTATAGTAATCAACATATATAATAAGCATGGCCGGTTAATGAGTTGCTTTTAATGATAGCTTAGAATTCTTGGAGTTTATATGTGCACATGTTGAAAACAAATTATTGCACAATCAAGCTTTCTCTGCGTATGTCAGTTGAATGACATTTATTTTCTCTATATTTCTGGACTTTACATTATATTCCAATCAACGGTCTTTCATACAGAGCGCAAACACGTCTCAATCCTCATATTTCTAGTTTTCTTTCAGAAAAAAGTAAATGAATATAGCACACCTGTTGAGATAGTTTTGCGTTTCCTTATTCTTACTTTTGCCATTAAGCCTACATCGATTGCTATTATTGATCCAATACCAGCACCAATATTTTAGCCTCTCTGACTGCCTTGCCTAGGACTGGGCAGACGCCCCTCCTTCACGGCAAGGGCCTTTTAAGCGCCGCTACAGTGAGCGCCTTCTCAACACATGGCAACTCACACAAAACTTTTGTTCTGTACCCATCAGCCACAAACCCTACGTTCCCCAACGTTACCTGTATAGGACGGTCTAATGCGTTTTCCTAGTGAAGAATGTCTGCGGATTCTTCACTGCAGTTATACTGTTACGCCTGATATTCAGGCGTATTGACGATATGACGACAAGCCAGCATACATAATAACCATGCGAACTTTTGTGGCCTTTAACGATTCCATATCTAACTACACCCACTCCTTCTTGGAGGGGATACAGGCGTCAACAAGACAAGTTGCATGTGTAAACATATTCTTGATATAACGTTATTAAAATTGTCTTTATGACAATTCAAAACTACTACTAATATGTTGCTGTTCTATTTCTTGGTCCTTTCTTGGCTGCCAACGCTAACCACGCACAAACTTCGTCTCTCATGAAGCAAAACACAAGGCCACTCGCTACCAAAAAAACCGCCTTGACTAGCGCAGTTTTTTTTTGATGCGTCTATGGTTTTCTTAAAACGATAGATGAAAATGAGAGAGATTCTTGCCTTTCATGAACAGGACGGAGGCACAACAGACAACAAATCATGCGCTTCTGGACGGCGGAGTCAAGAAGCAATCAGAGTGGGCCATCCGTTTCTACTGGCCATCTGGAGCTCACAAATAAAAGCCCTGGCCTGGTGATTGGACAGGACGCACACGCCCTCTGTGAAGCCTGCTTGAAAGTAATGCAGACGTCTTGAACGGCAGAAGCGTCGCATTCCCTTGCATCCTGCGAAATCCCCACTCCCCTGCTGACATCCGTCCCGAGCATCCCGCCCTCACTCTGGCCACCCACATAGTCTGTTTGCATTTGCCTTTCTCACCGCATGGCTGGGTCATTTGGCCAGGCTTTTCTCAGTCGCGAAAAGCGCCAACTGCTTTTGCCTTCCGTCGAACTTTTGAATCGTTTTTTTTTATATTTGACTTTTTGCGTTTGCTGAGAGAGGGGTTTCTTTTATTGCGAAGGTTTATGCAGGCTCCATTTTAGTAATTTTGCAAACGACTACTCCAGAGTTACTGCGGCATATATTGGCTGTATCTGCTGAATATCATCTGCCCCGTTAAGGAGATACGCAGCCACGACCCGAAGGGCTGGTCCTGAGATTGTTCTGCTGCGTCTAACAATGGCCCACAAACAGAAAACGGGAGGCGATGCTTCCGAGGAGACGCGTGCTGGATCACGCGCAGAGCGGTGGAGTCTTGCTGATCTATTTGTAAAGCCAAAGCCCAGTTCTCATAGTTCTCGCAGATCTCATGGCAGAGAATCGAAGCACGGTACTCATAGTAGTAAGCCTAAGCACATCTCCCACGACGACAATTCCAAACATACCTCTAGTAGCAAGCTCAAACATAGTTCTCGGAGTAGCAAGTCGAAACACAGCTCGAATAACAAAAAGCCAAAGGCTGCGCGCAGTGCCACGACGGCCAGCGCTTCGTCAAAGGAACATAGAAAGAAACGCCCCACCCTTGTTAGGCGCCGCACCAGTCCAGATACTTCAGTGCGCAAGGTTGATGGTAAGGGCGTTGTGGCAGCAGCTGATCATCCACAGAAACATAGCCAACGCCGACGCTCCTCTGTGACGCAACCTCATCAGATACATGTCGATCTCGTCGACAGCTCGGACACACGGATACGCAAACCAACAAAGGAAAAGTCCTCGATGAGCTCTGACCGATCGCACTCGCTGTTCCAGAGCTCCGATATGCCACATTTCCTTAGTGTGCTGTGCGGCCGGGAGAAGCCGAGCAAGTCTCACCCCAAGACTCATAAAAAGAAGAAGACTCGTTCTCATCACAGCTCCAAGCATCGGTCGCATCGCAAGGGCAATGCCACAGACAAGACTGCAGATAAGACTGATAAGATGGCGGTACAAATGTCAATGCCCGAAGTACCAGGCAATGCTGGCGCAGATCCCAGAGACAGCCAGTCAGTCCATTTCTCTCATCCACCTAGCTCATTGGCGCAAGGTAGCAATGCTGTCCACATGCCAACGCCGGTTCATTATGCGAGCGATGGTGTGCCATATGCACCTACAGCCGCCGATCATAGGAATCTGCAGGATAGTAGCGTTGATCCCTTCCAGACAGATGCTGCTACCAGACGCAACCGCGTGAGCACTGCATCTGGCGATGAGGATGGGCAGCTGCAGGTGTTCCAGATCCTTGGCCGTAGAAACACGCAGCACAGTCGCCATGCAGCCAAAACCAGCGACGCAATCTCGCCTGTGTTGGTTACCATTGCCCGCGACGGGAGCATCATTAGTGATCCGGCATCACGCCAATCGGAGGACCAGCCAGGTCGCCCACTGCAGACCAACTCGGAGGCGCCCGAGGGCATTTGTACTATAGACCAGGTAGTGGCGCGTACGGCCTCAAGAAATCTATCTCCAAGTACATCCCCTGCTGCTGCCGACGTCTCAGTTAACGTTGGAACAGATTCTTTTGTCACCGCACGGATGGAGCCAAGCACGCGGCCTTCTGAGGGGCCCTCCAAGCAAGTTAGACGCCAGTCCGATGAGGTGAGCGACATTGATATGCGCAGACATCTGCTTGATGGCGATGACCAAACTAATGCTGAGGATCAGGCGTTGGCCAATTGGCTGCTTGACCAGACAACGGACCATCCCAAGCAGAAATACCAGCCGCGGCACCCGTCGATAGCCCAGACCATCCTTCGGGGCCCGGCGCTGCCTGAACACACTATCCCCGCCACGAGCTCTTCTATCACCGATTTGTTTGCTGCTGAAAAAAAGTGGGGAAAAAACCTCCCAGGCGAGCAATCACCTCAGCAGAGGCAGTATCTTCTGCCCCTAGAGCTCCACGGCAGACTGAACCGAGCTGCTGATAATAATAGACCTGTAGGAGTTTTCGAGCAGTTACTAGCGCGGGTGACAGATCTGGAATCGCAGTTCAAGTGTATGGAGGCCGTCATGGTCAGCATTGAAGATAAGCTCACAAGAATTACGTCCTTGCCTCTCCAATCTCTGAGTATTAGGCGGCCCAGCGAGCCTAGGTCGTCAGCAGGTATGACGCCAGAGTTTAGGGGTGTTAAAGGGTCTGACAGCAAGCGTGGCCCCGAAGAAGAAAAGCTAATTGGACCCGATGGCTACGAGGATCCTACCATTGCTGCCCACTCAGCTGCTGCGACTTTGACAGAAATTGTTAACCGCTCATTACATGGTTTCAACATTACCACAGCCAACGCTCTATCGTCAATCGCAAGCCTCGCCAAGGACATTAAGTCTTTGGATCGGGCTAATAAAACCTCCGACAGTGATGACCACTATAGTGGTTAAGAATTGTTGGTATCTCGTAGCTAATTGTTAGTTTCTAACATTGTTTTAGCCATGTGCTTGGTGTAAATGTCAAAGTATCGCAAGTTGTCTATGTTCATTTTGTCTTGGACTTTGTTTTTTTTTTTTTTGCTGGTCCTTGGAGAAGGACTAGTCGTTGTTGAAGTTTCTCAGGGAGCTGGCTGTGGTGAATTATGAACTTTTGATGTTCCCCAGAAGAAACGCTTGGCAGGATCTGTCCGCGCAGCATCAGCAAGCATTTGGTTCTCCTCCCAAATGCGTAAGATGCCGTCGTCACCACACGTTGCCAGCTGTGTTCTGTCCTTTCCTGGATACCAGGCAATGCAACCAGCCTCTTTTGTATGGCCCTGCAGGACTGCACGTCTCCCACTGCTGTTGTGGCCAAATCTGTCGAGCTCCCACACAACCACGTTGCCATTGGAGGAGCCAGCGGCAAGATGCCGTCCGCAAGGGCTTGCGGCCAAGCCAATATTGAAGCTCTGGCACTCAAACTCGGGTGCAGAAAGCTGGGCAATTGGAAGACCTGGAGCCAGCGCATTGTGCACATAAAGTCGATTGTCGTTGCATGCAGTGTACAGCCGTGTCCCGTCGGAATCCAATACTAACGATGACGTGCCTCGGGAGCGCTTTGTTGACGATAAGAGAAGCGATGACGCAACCGGTGTAGGCAACGCAGATGCGCGAGGCGCGGCCCTCATGCGCACGTCCCAATATTTGACAACCTCGCTTGTGGATCCAGCTGAGGCAAGGAGGTGAGTATTGTGACGGAGGTGTTGGATGGCTGTCACGCTGCCACCAGTGATATGCTTCTTGCCACGCGTAGAAAGTTTTGAGCTCCAGACGCCATAGTGCGCGCGGTTAATTGTATTAACTGGACGATGTACGTAGCCGTCCTCGCACCATGTCTTGTTGCAGCGCGCGTCCCACATCATCACTGCGCCGTCTCGTGATGCAGTAGCAAAGCAGTGGTGGTCCTCGTGCCTCCAGCTAACAGCGCGAACGGTTTGCGAGTGGCCCACAAATGAACCAAGTTGCTGCTGGCTCTCAACGTCCCAGAGGCGACAGCATTCGTCGGCAGATGCTGTGACAGCCTGCGTGTTGTCAGAACTCCACTCAATATCAAAGACAGCGTTATCATGGGCCCTCCAGCGCGCGATGGGCTGCAGCCCAGCATCAGTAGCAGACTCTGCAGTGTCAATATTCAGCGTGTCGAATATGCTAACATGGCCTGCCTCGTCAGCCAGCGCCAGCCTGCTCCTCTGGGCGCCAGCCACACTGCTATATTTACATGCAAGTGGCAGAGTATTTAGCTGAGGCTCCGCGTCAGAGTATAGTCGAAACACTGCTTCAGCTGGAGATACCATTGCAGAAAACCTGCCAATCGTGGAGATGGAGCGAGGAGCAATAACATGATGCTGCCTCGCCTTCAATGCCGCATGAGGGCTGTAGAGCCCACGAGCACCACCGATCGCTGATATAGTCCAGGCAGGCTTTCTAGACGGCTGGTTCTGTGTGGGAGTAATACATATCGACGTGTCTGTGCGGATTCGCTTCGCAGCCTTTGCGGCAACACCAGTTCCGTCGCTATCCTCTGGAGGCGTATTCTCCTGCCCAGAACTCAGGGACTGCGGCCGACGCAGCCTCTTATTCCGCCGCTGCGCTGAACCTAGCGCGTCAAATAAAGTGGTCTGACGCGTCAGCGAGGCGCCTCTGCTGTTGGAGCAGTTATTATTGTTAGCACGCAGAGTAATTTCGCCAAGTGCCATTATGAGCTTTTTCTGATATTGCTTTGCGTACTGGACGCTTATTTAATGATATACACAAGAAGCACACGCGTGGAGGAAAGAAAAGTAAGAGTGGCGGCAATAGGAGTTTCAAACAAGGGAAGGTAGGAGGGAATGTGGACGAGGAACGCAGCCAAAGAAAAAATGCACAGCGTAAGAGGCGCATTCAATCAACGCGAGCCGAGCCGTGTGACGCGTCCAGCGCGCGACGCGACACATGTGCACCCATCAGACAGCAGAAAAGATTAGCCCAGCAGCAGATTAAGATCATTGAGGCGCTGCTGACGCGAGTGAGTCCCAGTGGTGATGGCGAGCATCTCTTCAGAGTCGGCAACGTCGCCAAAGGACGCGTCGGCATTGGGGCGCGCAGTGCGAGAGCTGTCCATCAACGAGATGTCGACAATCTTGGCTTTGCGACGCTGCAGCATCATAATCTTCTCCTCGATGCTGTTCTTGATAAAGTAGCGCGTAACGGTGACAGGAGCACATTGGCCAAGGCGGTGGATGCGGTCAATGGCCTGGTTCTCGACACTGGGGTTCCAGAATGCATCCATCAGGAACACATGCGTGGCGTGCACCAGATTGAGCCCCACGCCGCCTGCGCGCAACGAAAGCAGCAACACCTCAATGCCTCGGTCGTGCTTGAACTTGTGCAAGTTGCGCTCGCGCTGTGGCCGCTGCATCTTGCCATCCAAGCGCGTGAACCGTATTCCCTGCTGACTCAGAAGCGGCTCGATGAGATCGAGCATCGTGGTCCATTGCGAGAACACTACACACTTTTCGCGTATCCCGGGTGACTCCGCTAACTCGGCCTGACGCGCCACCACAAACGGGTCCTGTTGGTCGACCTCGAAAACCGGGTCGGCAAACCACGCCCGCTTGCGGATCTTGTCAATGTCTGAAAGCAGAGTGATAATCTTGGTGCTCGTGTCCTGCTCGCTGCAGAGCCGGTTCAGCTCGCTGTAACTGTTCTCGACATGATCCATGCTGTTTTCTGGAGCAGGCAGGTCGTCCAATTGCTGCTGCCGTAGATGATCTGAGCGCACGCTGCTTGCCAAACTAGCAGCCGAGACCGGGCCAGCAGCAGCAGCCGCAGCCGATCTAACAGCCACAGCTGAGCCCGATGCACCAGCAGGCCTAGTAATGGCTCTGAAGAGGTGCTGCGCCGGAATGCGAATAATGTCAGTAGGGCTGAGTAAATCCCCGCACAACATGCACTCGCTCAATGCGGCCATGGCTGGGTTGGTGCGCATCTGCTCTTCCTCCTGCGGCGTGGATGGAGCGGCACCAAAGAGAACGACCTGGCACTGGCAGCACATTATGTGCATGCACTTTGTGACGGCAGCGCCTGGGTAGTCAGTGGCGGCAAAAAAATCCCTCTGCTGCTGCAACGCCGGCGGGACAGCGTAGCCCTGGCAAAATTCGCACCTAGTCTGCGTGCCATGCACCCGCACCTCGTCTGCCCATCTGTCAAAGAATTGGTCATGGCTTGCAGGGAAGATCGAGCATGGGTCAGCTGGCACAGCCTCTCGCTTCGGCTTACTATCGGTGGATGTAGAAGCCGACTGCTCGCGTTTGGCGCGGGGCTCGCTGGCAAGCCGCGGCACTCTGGCTGCTGGTTTACCCAAGGCGGTAGAGGCAGCGGCTGCTGGTTGCGCCGAGCCGGCAATAGCATTGTCGGCCAGCAGCGTGCGAGCCTCATGCCATTTCTCGTCAGACCATAGGCGTGGGTGGGTGCAAAGCTGACGCAGACGCAGAATGATTTTGAGAATGTGAATGTAGTTTTTGAGCAGCGTGCCGTTGCGCGACATATTGGAGAACTTGTTGCGGGCAATCTCTTCGGCCATGTTGTACAGACGACGCTCGCCATCAGCCAATTCCAGCCAACGCACGGTCTCAAACTTGGGCGGCAGCTCGATCATTGTGCGGTTGGTCTTCGCGTCAATCTGGCGCTTCATGCGTCGCAGGCAGATGGACTGCATCAGCCGCTGCACACGGTTGGCGCCTATGTTGCCCTCCTCCATGCTCTCTCCATCGGCGGTCAGTGTGCGGATGTTCTTGTGGAACGGCGCGCCAATATACGTCAACCACACGCGCCAGTTGTCCACGGGCGTAACGTGCAAGAAGCGAAGCAGGCTGTATAGATCGTCGAGGCGGTTCTGGATCGGCGTGCCCGTCAAGCACCAGCGGCGCTCAGCATGAAGCGAGTACGCCGCGATACTGGAGATTGTGCGTCGCTCTTTGATGTTGTGCGCCTCGTCTAACACCACGCGATGCCAGCGCACGGCAAGCAACGGCGACACGTATGGATCTTCAGGCACCTGAAACAGTTTGGTACTGCTCTCTTCCTCGGAGCTGCTGTCCACCAGCCGCGAGGAGCTATTCTCCGTCGGGCCATGGTCCTCCACTAGCAGTTGACGAGTCTCACGCGCGTACTCTGCCTGTAGCACGTTGAACGTCGTCAGCACAATGTCGTAATGGCTCAACTTCTTGGGCTTCTTGCAGCGCGCGTGCCCGTGGTATGCGTGGACGATCAGCGACCGCGGTCGCATGTGTGTCGCCACCTGCTCCTCCCAGTTTCCCATCGTCGACAGCGGACACACAATCAACGTACCGCCGGCGTAGCGCCCGCGGTAGTTCTCGCTGAACCGCCGCTCGCACTCGTCCTTCCGCCGCGTCGCCATGTTGTCAAACTCAGGCGGCGGCGTCATCGGCCGTCCGTCCGAGACATATCCGATGTCGATGCTATCTGCCTCGCTATCCGAGTCGTTGTGCCCGCTACTGCTGGAATCCAGGTCTGAGTCCAAGTCCAAGTCCGAATCCGAGATCGAACCAATGTTCTCTGTGTTGTCCCTGCGTACAACCACCACCTCGGGGATTCTTCGACCCAGGCGTGGCCTCTTACGCGTGGATCGCAATGCACTTTCAAGCGGGTCGTCCGTCAAATAATCCGAGTCACTTAGTACTGCAATCGGGGGTTGCGACGCTATGCGGTTCGCCGTGTTGCCAATCACAACGTCGGGGCTAGATGCAGACCCGTGCTCCCGTCGGACACGCTTTGCCGGTGGAATCGCGGTAAACGAGTCACTGTCGCTCTCGTTGCTGCTATCAACACCAACGCCACGCCCTATTGGCACCTGCTGGGATTTCTTCGCACGCACCCCACGCAGCAACCGCGTGCGCTTGCTGCCCTGACGGCCTCTGGCCCTGGGAGCACTCCTTCTTCGACGTTGCACTGGCTGGTCGCGAGTGGGGCTCGCGCTGCCATCCGCGAACTTTACTCGTGAGCCGAGGCGGCATACGGGTGGCAACTTGACAACAAGCGCAAGCACGGCCAGAGTCTTTCCCAGCCCCATGTCATCAGCCAAGATCCCGCCTAGCAGCGGTCGAGGCCGCCCAATGCACCGCACATCCACTAACGCATGACGATACACGTTGCTCGCTGACTGCCCGCTGGTCTGCGACACCAGCCACAGCTTTGGAAAGTTTAGCTCCCCGTCAATGTCAATGACGTTGGGATTCTCTACATCCACGCCCTCGGTTTCGCGGTGCACCATGAAGAATAGCGCCTGTTTCTGGTGTCGCCGCAGCGCCGTGGTGATCTGTGCCGGCGCGTCTGTCTCGGGAAGATCAAGCAGTGTCACAAACGTTGATTTTATATCTGCGAGCCTTGTCTTGGAATCCTCCGCCGTTTGCTCGGGCCGCTTGACCACGCGCATGCTTTCTGGTAGTGGAATCTGTCGATGCCGGACCTTGGGCATCGGTATCTCCTCTCCCCCTCCTCCTCCACTAAACTGGTCTACCGTGAAGTTCATGTTTGTAAAGACGCTGGGGAGCGATCCATCCGAGTTGGTGCGTCCAGTCATCAGCCCATCATCATCGCGGGTGGGATGATGTGCAATGTAGTTCATCCCTGCCGTCAGTGTGTTGCTCTCCGTATTGAGCTCGCGTAGTGTGGTTTGCGTTTCTGTTGCCGATTGGTCAAGGTATAGCCCCGCCTGTTCCAGTAATCTGATCACACCAAGCGCCAGCTGCTCACTTGCGTAGAATGATAACAGAATGGGTGATACAAACTTGCCTCGAAGTGGCCCAGCGGTCATGCCCATGACTCTGATGTGACCGCTCATTTGCATGGCGAATATTGCCTTTGTGACTGACTGCTCCAGTGTGCCTATCAGCCTCCCATCGCTATCAAATAGCTCCACTTCTTGGGCAGATCCTTGGCGGTTGCGCAGCGTGGTCGGTATCTGCAGGGAGCTGCCCTGGCGGTAGTGAGTAGAGCCTGTCGAAATCACTGCCACCGCCCGTAACTGCCCAATCATACGCATGTGTCCCGACGGCCCATTTCCGTTTGATGCGTCGGGTACAGTACTTACTGCAGGCGTTGGTGCCATCTGGGTCCTTCGTCCAGGCGTCATCCCTTGAGCCAAATAAGTCCCCGAATTCTGCAAAGAGACAGGTGCGCCTTGCCCAGCCGTGTTAGAAGACTGAGACACATGTTGTGTACGGTTGGCAAATGGCACAGACGACGGTGCTGTTGGTGCTTCCACACTTGTCGTTGTTGTTGCCGGTCGCTGGGCTTGGTAGCTGTCAAGTTGCATATACGATTGCTGTATCCGAGGCCCGCCAGGCCTAGTGACCTCAATATGCTGCTGCGGATAAACCAATGCCTTTTCCGATGAGCGGTCACTATCCACATCTATAATCGCTGCCTGCGAGTCGTCGCTGCCAAGATACAGACTGTCCTCAACATCAATAATAACAGGTGCGTTCTGCGATAGTTGGCTTTGCGATAACTGGTTCTGCGATGACTGGCTTTGCGATGGCTGGTTCTGCGATGACTGGCTTTGCGATGGCTGGTTCTGCGATGACTGGCT
>JANBQQ010000282.1:0-20471 GCA_027577275.1 Coemansia sp. RSA 988 | reverse complement strand
AGCCAGGAACATATCTGCTGAGTATTTCTTCTTTCAGGTCATGTTGAGAGCTTGTTGTATCTATCGTTCCCCCAAATATCAGTTTCTCAGATGTGACCAGTCACGCATAGACTCGATCCATGGAGCTAGTGCTACCTGCCAATCTGCAAGGACGCGTTAGTTGGTTGTCCTACAATCAATATTGCACACAAATTGGCCACACTTTGCAAAGTACAGAAAACATTCACTCTTTCATTTAGCTACCTTTTGTTTCTTGGTCATACATATATATCCTTTGGCGTGTGTGAATTACTTACAGAGGTTCATCGTTGCCATGTGAATATCCAAAAATGGAGTGCATAAATTTTGCGTGTGTGGGATTCCTTGTACTGCGGATGTACAGACAAAGCCAGCATCAACCACACACTCCAATGGCCCTGCTGTAATTGTAAAAAAACGGCATTCTTGCTTAGTACAAACTTAAGCCTACCACAAGAAGGTTGTTGCTGCAAAAAGAATGCCGCTAAACGCTTGCCTTTTTTTTCCTGGCAAAAATAGTAGCAAAACCCCCAAGGATTGCCGACTCACACATATGAGGATAAGGGCGCAACAGCAGCCCTCACAGTCATTGGCTGCCGCACCAATTTTCTGGCTGCAGCAAGCAAGTTGGACATGCAGTGGAAATATTCCGTCGACCTTCTTTGCACCTTCTTCACTTGTTCCTTCCACTTCTTCCACTCCACTTTGTTCTTTTATTTAGCTTGTTGTTATTTCTTCTAAAAATTTGCCTCGAGTTGCTCGACGTCTAAACACAGCCTCGTTTATACTACCCACAGCACATACACCCATCAAGTGTAGCCGATAATGTCTACTTCGATGTTGCTAGACTCCTTTCAAGAGGCACATCGGCACTTGTTAACTCGTGATACCACCACCAGGTCAATCTACCTTGGTCTGGTTTTCAAGGCATACTACCTGCGCACAACATCGCAGTTTGCACTAGCCTATTTCTTTCTTATTGTTCTGGGCATTGCTGAGAGGCTATTTTCATTTGCCATAGATAGCATCCGCGATAAGCCTGGCCAACCATGGCGGATATTTCCCCGGGCCTGCATCTACTATGTAGTTACGATAATCCGCTACGTGCTGATGATCGCAATAATGAACGTCTACATTCCAATGTTTTTGGTTATCTGTCTGGGCTTGGCGCTTGGACAGATAATTGTCGAGATCATCCGCTACTCTTTAATGATGCGGCACCATAGGAGAATCCAAGATAGTCGTGATGATTCTGCAAGCTCAGAATTGCTTAAGGACTCGCGCTTGGACACCGGCGCCAGGACGCTGCCTCGGTCCAACCTTGTTGGGGAATCATGTTGCTAGCGTATATTAATACGATCAAGTCAGATCGAAATAAATAAAGCTTTCTATACCTTCATACAGCCGCTGTTGAGGCCATTTCACCGCTTGCTTTGCTTGTATTCAAGAAATGCACGTTTGTCTTGACGCTTGACTTTGCGGATGTCTGCGTTGCGCGATTTCCACGTACTCTTGCGTAGCTTTATTGGACGGCTACCCACATACTTGCCATTGAACTCCTTCCATGCGGCTAAAAAGTCATCTGCATCGCCAAAGCTAATGAATCCATATCCCTGACTTTTGCCCGTCTTCTTCTCACAGACCACGCGGGTCCTTTGGAGTGACGGAAACTTGCCGAAGGCCTGTTCTAACATCTCGCTAGTGACCTCGGGGCCCAAATCACCCACGAATAGACGATAGTCGTCGGTCGGCCAGCTATCTAGCTGCGGGTCCTCCCACACTTGTCCGCCCGCCATCCTTACTACTCGACGCTTCTTCTGCTGATTCTGGCTCTTTGACCCACTGCTGTTCATCTCACCCGACCCAGAGGCACCTGCCGTGTCTGCTAATACCGCAGCATCATGTGGCGCGCCCTCAAAGGCGCTAGTAGTTGTGGCACTGGCATCCCCATAGCTATACGGTACGTAGTTTCCTTGTGCCGCATCATAGTAGTAGTATTGTCCGTATATTGTGTCATATAGCCATGTGTAGCCGCTTTCGTCTGTATAGTAGGTATACTGTTCGCTCGTAGCCCCAGCGCTGCTTTCATGTCCAATGGCGTGTTCACCGGGAATACTGGCACTAGCAGTATTGAATGGGTGTGAATCAGAATATTGAGCCTGCGCTTGGCGATCGGTTGGCTCTGCGTTGGATAGAGTGTTTGACGAAACATCACGCCTCTTCCGACTAGTCAGCAAGGTGTTATTTGTGGCATATGTGTTATCCACAGATTTTTCACTTGGTGCGTTTTGTGAGCTGGGTTCACTTCCAGACTTATTTGTCAGTATTGGCGCCGATGAAAGCACGACTGATTGTGTAGTAGAGTTGATCTTTTTGGGCCGCACACGGCTTCTTGAAGGCAGCATTGTAATGGATATGCTGACAGGGTAATGCTATATATGTGAATAAAAGGTTGAAATGTTTTGGGTGGTGCTTTGTGTTTAAACTGCTAATAGTGAGCTCGAAATCTATAATTTTCGGCCAGTTTATGCAGCTTATGGATAGAATACACAGGGCGAAGTTGCGGTCTGGGACCACAGCCTACTTTGATGGAATTTGGGCGGCAAGTATGTTACCGTCACTACTGCTATGCAATAGATTCTACATCGGCGACAGAGTCGCGGTTTAGCAGAGACTGGTGTCTGGTGATGGTGGATGCGGAGGAAGCACTGGAGGCATTGTTGATTATTCGATATCGTCGGCCAATGGTGAAAGAGGATGGGCTTGTACATGGGAGACGTGGATACGCAGGATGATCGAGGGGGCGTATCGACAGCCACCAAACGTGCGAGTGGATACCTAGAAGCAGGGTCAAGCCCAACAGAGCAGCCATATCAACAGCCATATACAGGGCAAGAGCTGCCAGAAATGCAACAGCAGTAGTATGTGAATATAGGCTCGGGATAAACTCTATGGTGGATGCTAAGGTTGCGCAGAACTGCTCATAATCACGGCTCGCGTTATAGACAACGTAGACACAACATGCAAGCGTTAGCAAGGTATAGATCTGAGCAAGTAGCACAAATGCGTAGAACATCTGGTAGTTACGTGCACCAATACAAGAGCACAAGAAGCGACAGTGGTGCGAGTAGCCGCTTACGCACATATTGCAGAGTTTGCAATGTCGAGTGCCCTGGGAGACTATCACATTGCACACACCGCACGCACCAGTTGTCGGATCGACAGCGGGGGTGCCAGCCTTAAATACATAGTCTGGGTTGCGACCAAGCGCCAGAGTATCACCTGCAACTACCTGCGTACCAGACTTTGCTTCGCGCGCTTCCGCATCACGCAAAGTTATCAACAGATCAAGAGCCATCACGGAGACAAACAGTGTCAGCTCAACAGCGAGGATTATGCGCCATATCAGCGAATTGGAGGACCTAGGGGCCCGAAGATACATAATCAGCGCGGTGTTGAATAATGACACCAGCACTGCAGCGATGACCCAGTGGGCAATAAACAAAGGATCCCACGGGCGTTGGAAGCCATGTCTACGAAACCAGAATACAGTTGCCCCTTTGGGAACCGAGGGAGCCTCTGGAACCAACTGCGCCAGACGGGGTACTATGCGATGAACAGGAGCAGCTGCTCTGCGCCTGACACGCACAGAGCACTGGGGACCACCTTGCAGATCGATAGTGGATCTGGCATCAAACCGGAGCTCGGACGGAACAAGTGTCGATGAATCAGATGGAGACAAAAGCCCATCAACAGATATTTTGCTGGAAATAGTCGTTGCTAGCGCCCCGGCCGAGCCGATAGTGCGGAGAGGCCTGGCGCTAACACTGCCGGCGCTACCAGCATAGTCGGAATGGTCAATGCTCGTTGTAGCGCTCCAGGGCATGGGAAAGGCAGTTGACATGCGCCATGGCAGAATATTTTCGGGAGTTTCAAAGTCGCTAGGGCTATGCTCTTCTGAGAACGCTATCTGAGCAGAAAGTCGACCATCGCCCGCAGATTCCCAGTCGCTCTGACCCAGACCGTCGTCGCTGCCCAGAGAAAAGCTGTGTGCATCTTCTGAGTCTGACGCCGCAGCAATATTGAAGCCACGCAGGGCCTGTGTGGAAGCTGTGCGCTTTCTCGAGAACACAGGCACAAACGCAGCATCTTTGGCGCAGAAGCCAGTCTCGTCATCGTCGCTGCTCGTATCACCGGCCGAGCTACAGTCGGCGAGCATGGCGCCGTTCTCGTCGCAGCTTTCGCACCCAGGTGGCCAGGCGCTGTCATTGTCCTCGTCCTCATCGCCGTCGCTGCTGGCGCGGCCAAGCTTCGAATAGGCGTAGCTAGTGCTTGCAGTGGGCTGGTTCATGTTTGCAAATACCAACCGCTTATCATTGCGGCTAAGTAGCCAACACAGAGTACAAAAGTCGAAGGGTTAAATTAGCAAAAGTAGTGCTGGCTTCACACATCCTCTCCCTGCCACCAGAAGTTTGGGGGTTGTTTTTGGGTGGGGGGCTGCTCAGGAACAATTTTGCTGTGGCTTGTTTTGCACAGCAGCATAGCCCTCCCTAATTTAGCACTAAAAGTTCTATGAAAGTTGCTTTCGGACTTCTTGGGCAAAGTCGGACTTTGTTGGCTTCTCGATGCCCTCGCCGCACCGAAGGCGAGTAAAGGACGCAACAGCGACAGGAGCGCCAAGATCCTTCGAGTGCTGTGCCAGCACCTCACCAACAGTTCCGCCGCCAAAGAGGAAAGTCTGTGCTTCAAGTACGGCCGTCTCAGGATCGCAGGCCTGGTCTGTGCCAGCGGTCTTTGCCAGCTCCCATTCCTTGTGCGTAGCATACCGCGGCGCATAACCAACAACCTGTTGTGCCAGCCGCTTTGCAAGCTTGCTGAGAGTATCCTGGCCCTTGCCGCCGCATGCGGTACTGCGGAGCGCCACCAGTCCACCAATCCTGCCTGCAGAGCCGCCGTTGGTGCCGGAAACGCCGCCGTGCACGTAACCACCAACAACGACACTGTCTCCAGTGCCCCGTGTGCCGACCACAGCAGCCCTGCGCAGGACGATGTTTTCACCGAGGCGGCCAATGCTTTCGGTGATCGCATCTGCCACTGTCCGATCACCGATCAATTTTGTTTCCAGGCTGCTAATCTCAATATTTGCAAGCGGCGTCTGTGCTCCCGCTTCGGCGTCAGCAAAGCCCACGCCTGCGTGTGCGATGTTGGTGGCAAGATCGACAAACCTCGCATTGCGCGCAACAAAGTCGGTCTCGCACCCAAGCTCGACTATCGACGCCACCGTGTGCGAATCATTGACATGCACAGCGATGCCTCCCTCGGTGGCAACACGATCCTTGACCTTTTCGGCCTTCTGCGCGCCTGCTGCCAGCGCATCCTTGTCGAGCCACTCTGCTGCCCTACCAACGTCGTTGTCGGTTCTCAGTAACGCTTCCTTGGCCTTACTGATGGCAACGGGATTCAACTGACGCAGCTTTTTAAGCGCCCCGATATCTACTTTTGATGCGTATGTGCGTCTGGCACCCTGAAACCCTAAAAGGCGACGACTCGCCAACGGAAGCCGGACCAACGACATGCTACGTCTACCTATGTGGAGTATGTATGCTGCAGAAGACTCTAACCTAGATGGTCCGTGTGGGAATTCGGTGCGACATTTAATACATGAACTTTATAAGAAGGGAGATAACACTTTTTTTGACGAAAAATTTGAGCCATATCGGTTTGCGCGATTGGACTGCTCCAATTGACGACTCGGCAAAGCGTCCTGCATGGAACTCTTCACTCTTATCTTTTGCGATTTTTTTTGCCTATCTATTCATACTTTCCATCACCACTGCAATTCCCTGGGCAACAGTAACGCAATGAAGAAAATTGTAGTTCTTATCTCTGGCAGCGGCTCCAACCTGCAAGCGCTTATCGACGCAGAGGCACAGGGGGACCTTGGCGGACACATTGCGCTTGTAGTCAGCAATAAGAAAGCTGCCTATGGACTCGTGCGCGCAGCGGAGGAAAACATACCTACGCTAGTCCGCACTTTGAAGGAGTACAAGGACAGCGGGAAGACTCGCGAGGACTACGACCGCGACCTAGCAGCCCTCATTGAGGCCACACTGACGCCCGACCTTATCGTCTTGGCCGGCTGGATGCATATTCTTTCAGCGGCGTTTATAGATAAGTTCAAAGGCAAGATAATCAATCTCCATCCTGCGCTGCCGGGCGAGCTGGATGGCGCCCACGCGATTGACCGCGCATACGAGGAGTTTAAAGCCGGCACCAGGGCCAGAACTGGAATCATGGTCCACCATGTCATCCCAGAAGTTGACAAAGGGGACCCGATACTCACAAAGGAGATCCCGTGTGTTGCTGGCGACACGCTGAAGATGCTTGAGGAGCGGATCCATGCTGCCGAGCACCAGCTCTTGCCCGATGCTGTCAGACTCGTTCTTCAGCACAGCGACAAGGGTTTGTAAGAAGGCCGGCTGTTGTGTGAGTTTGCGCACGTTGCCTGCCAACACATAAGCAGATCCTTCATTTGTTTATTAAGTCTTCAGAATTCAAACTTTGCACGGAAGGCATCCAGATCCTGTCTCTCGCATGCCTCTGCAAGCTTTGGCTCTCCAAGCATATACATGGACAATTGCAGCGCATTCCAGATAGTGGCACTCATGCCTCTGGCTGGCATCATGTGTGCAGTATCCATGTTGGCGGCCTTTCCTTTGCTGTCGACGGCGTCCATGTCGCGCTGTTGGAGCGAGAGCGCAATAAGGCAGTTCTCGGCAGCCTCGCGGTGCTGGCCCATGTTGGTCGAAGCCAGCGACATGTTGTATCGCGCGCGGATAAAGCTGGGGTGGAGCTCCAGCGCGCGAAAGTACGCCGCCGTGGCCTCCCTATTGCTTCCAACGTGGGCTTGGGTGGCGCCAAGGCGATTCCACAGAATATAATCGTCAGGGCGTTTGGAAAGCGCTGCCTTGAAGCAGTCTACTGCCTTCTCGTACTCGGCAGATATGTTGAATAGCACTCCCAGCGCAACCTGGACATCTGCATCCCAGTCCTGGCCTGGTGTCATGCGTGCGGCGCGGATAAATAAGTCCTGGACGTAGTCCTTGCGAGCGTCGCTGTTGGACATGTTTGTAGACGCCGACTCTGGCACTAGCGATTTGTAGCGCGGGTGATGCGCAATCCACTCGTGAAGTTCATCATATGCATCCGCTTGGTATCCCTCATTGGTGTACGACACGGAGAGCGCAAGATGGGCGCCCAGAGACTCGGGATCAAGCGATATGGCCTTGCGCAGGGCGGCAACTGCTGCTTGCTCCTGCTCGTTCTCTTGTTGCTTGAGCCCCAGCTGCAGCCACATGGCCGCATCCTGCGGGCTCTGCGTCACAGCAGCCTCCATCGCCATGATTGTATCGCCAAGACTGGTGGCTTCGGGGTTCTGACGCATATGCTGAATCGTATCAGCCAGCGCTGCAGGCGCCATGCCCTCGTAGTAGTTGGCGCGCTGGAAATGGTAGACGCTGAGCTCGGGATCCACTGCGCGGTGCGAGGCCTCCATCGATGTAAGAGATTCCCACTCCTTCTGCGTGTCCAACCACTCGCGGTCATGTTGGTTGAGCATGGGCTGGATGTTGTCTTTGAACTGCTCCAACCAGTCGCTGCTTGCCTCACCGTGGACGTAGTCAGCTGCAGGCTGCTCCAATTGCACGTCGGTGTCGCGAGGATCGCCGCTCACAGCAGATTCTTTTAACGGCCCATCCAGCGTTTCTTCAAACTCTTCTGCCCAGTTTCGCTCCAGCTCACGCGCGAGCTCGGGTGAGAAAAGCCCGCCGGCCTGGGGCGCATTTTCCCGAGCAATAAGCTCATCGGCCCGCTTCTCAAACTCTGTTGCCCACGTTGGCTCGTTTCCAATCGTCTGAGCCGATATCTGCTCTGCTTCGCCGTTGGTCACCACCTGGTCGCTGGTAACCGTAGCCTGTCCATCAGCAAACTGCTGCATAAGTGAGAAAAACTCTGAGTCTTTGAGCTTTGGGTTGGCCGATTCGCTGACTGATCCGAGGATCTGGGCTGCCGTTTTTGCAAGGTCGCCGTCCTGTCCAGGTGCTTCCTGCTGCTCCAGTTCTCCCTGCTGGTGTTGCTGTTGATGTTGCTGCTGTAATGGCTGGAACTGCATTGGATATCCAGCTGCCATCCCTGGCCGCATAAAACCTGGCCCTGGCATCATTGGGTGCATGCGTGTATCATTAAATCCAAGCGCCATCGGGTTCGGGTGCATGCTCGCGGCTACGCCAGGAGCTTGCGCAGCTGTCTGCTGAGGCTGCTCAGCCCATGCGGGACGCGGCCCCTGGACCATGCTGCCGCTAGCCTGGACAAATGCTTGCTCAAGATCGCCATGGCTGCCACTGATCATCTGGTGTCGAGCGAAATCCGCCGCCCACGCCGCCTGCGGTGCTACTGGGGGCCTCGTTTGCGCACTGCCAAGCTCGCGGTGCATCTCAGCAAAGTTGAACGGACTGGGTCCCTGTGGTCTGCCTGTCTGTGCCATCAACGCCCCTGCCGCGGCATTGGGCGCTGCGCCCGCTGTGGTCTGCCGAAACGTCTGCCGAAAGGCCTGCTTCGATGTCGAGGCATGGCCTGGGCTGAACCGATCCTACAAGCGTGGTGAAGGCTGCATAATGCCAGCTGCTCGGTGCCTTCAACTTAGTCTCTAGTCTGACGGGACTTTCAGGCCTGCGCAAAGGATGCTTTAGAAGCTGCTAGCGTTATATATACTTGCCTGCTCTAGCGAATGGTCTCTATCAAACTGCTTCATAAGACTAGTCATGCCATTTCCCGGTCCGCAATCAGCACCGCTTCCAACCAAGTCCGAAAAGCCCGACATTGCAAATGTGTAGTAGTATATTCAAAGATGTATTACAAAGTACAAAAATCTCGAAATCTATTAAACAAGAGCGAAGCTAGACGGCCCAAGAATAAATGGCGTAGGCTCCGCGGGCATTTCCCCCCGTCAGCCAATCGGCCACCATACTCGGCCCCACTCTGCCGTCCGGAGGTTCCGTCGCATGTGCTACTCCGCCAGACACTGCGTCATCCGCGCTCTTATTGAGCCCCCATCTGAACAAGCAAAATGCCTTTGTCCTCAGATTTATATACTTTTCTCTTCGTCGCAGAGTGTCACGTCTGCTCTGAAAGCCATGTATTTACAATCATCACTGGGCAAGGCATACTCCGCCTATCCAAGTTGGGTCAATAGGTACGATTAAAACTGGTGTAGTGAAGAAAAGTCCGATGCTGTCGCTTTTGATACAATTGGGGGCCTTTAAGCCAAAGAAAAAATTTTCCTTATCTGCTGTTGATAGGCCCAGTGAATATCAGCTCTGATCAGGGCTTAGAACTTTGCCCAAAGATCCTCAAACTCTCCACTGAATGCCTGGGCTGTGGCCGGATCGTTGGTGCAGATAGCAGACTCATTGTTGCTTCGGCGCGCGCCCACGGTCCAATTGTATGAGCCAGACCATACTGCGCGCCGGTCAATGACAGCAAACTTGTTGTGCATGAACTTGCCTGGGTCGTTGTCCGTCTTGAAAGGAATCCCATGGTCGTCTTGCAGCCGCCTGACATCGTTGCCTCGGCTCTCTAGCTGCTCGTCATCTGTTATTATGCGCACCTCCACGCCTCGCTCCTTCGCCGCAACAATCGCTCGCGCAACGTCGTTGTCTGTAATGTTAAACACGCAAATGTCCAGCGTTTGCTGCGCCGATCCCAGGAACCCGATCAGCTGGCGGAAGCTCTCTTCCGAGGGAAAGAAGTATGTGCGCATGTAGACTTCGCTTCGCTGATGATGTGTCGGCGGGGGTCGTGCGGCCGCCGGTGGTGCCTGGTGCTGCTTTTCCCAGTCGCCACTGTCTGCACCGGCAACTTGGGCGTAGCTCTGCCCATGGAATCCAGGAGGGCGGTAGCCAGCGTCCTTCCTCTGGGCCGAAGCCGCCAATATCTGACAGGCCCACTGCGCCGTTGCACGGTCCGTATCGTTACCAGCTAATCGCACCAGCGAGTTCTGTACCACATGTGCCACCCGTGCAGGGTCCGCCGCTCCACTCTCAACATGTTTGCGAAGAATGTCAGCGAACGCGCTGTTCTGCTCTAGCGCACTGGGTGCGCTCTCCAGACTACGCTGCACGAAAGCATCAAATGGCAGTTGCGCTGCCTCGTTAGCATCAAGGATAGGCGTCTGGCGCGATGCGCTGCCACTTTCGCCTCCACCGCTGGCTCCAAAACAGGCAGAAAGTATGTCGACCAAGCTCATTTTCGTCGATTAGCAAGAGCGTCTCAGAAAGAAAGTGCAACAAACCCAAACTGATCCATCAAGTCTTCAGCAAAATTCATAAGACCGACCTTGTTCCTGGACGACTCCCTATTGGCCGCACACTGTTGGCCAATGAATTGAGCATCTTTGACACTAGGTTTCATTGCTTGTGTTCTTCCAGAGCTCCTCAACACCACTTTCCATTTTTGAACATGTTCACTGGGTCTGGTACATTGCGCTCAACTTTGCGCAATTTGCATTTCACGCCCTCTGGAAGGCACCAAAACAGCAAGGCCGCTGTGGACTTTGTCCGCCACGCACGCGAGACGTTTGAGGAGACATACAGCGCACCATCCTTCACTTCTGCGACAGCTAGATGGGTCGGTAAGTCAAAGCTGGTTTCCGTGGAGTACACCACCTTGCAGAATGACTTTGCTCGCGAGGCCAAGCGCAACTTTGCCAACCATATGACGCTATCAATCAGCGCCGGCCGAGCAACGGTGCTTACCAAGGGCAAGCCAGCAGACATGGATGGCGCCAGAGCATCGCTTCAATCGCCCTCTGACTCATCTCTCGTGGCCATTCTTTCTTCAAACAGCTCTGGTGCTGGTCGCTTTGTGGAGATTTGGCGGGATGGGGTGTTGGCAAAGTCCATTGACGTCTCACACAAACATGGCGAGTACTACACCGACATTTTCTTTGGCAGCCTTGCGTGGTCATCTGACAACAAAAACGTCATTTATGCAGCAGAGAGATCCGAGTATGAGAAAGCCAAGCCAGAGAGTACTGGCTCTGATTCCATAGAGAACATTGGCGAAATCACAGATGTAATCGAGGGCGCTGTTGCTGGTGTAGCCGATCCACGCTGCTACCAGTTTGAAGAAGATTGGGGCGAGTCGTTCACTGGAAAACGCCCACCTGTTCTGGTTATCGTAAATGTTTGCGATGGCTCAGTTAAGGTTTTACCAAGTATAAAAAACATGTCGCCTGGTCAGGCACAGTTTCTTACTAGAAATGAAGCGGGCGCGGATCAGATTGTATTTACAGGTTACCAACATGAAGTCCGCAAACATGGAATCCTCTTCTGCTACAACCGTCCTTCGGGAATCTATGTGTGTGACATGGACGGCAGCAACTTGAAGTGCATATACAATGGCTCTGTGCGTTCAGCACGCATTATGCCGTCAAGGAAGGGCCTTGTTTTTCTGTCAACTACAACTGGCGGGCCGCATGACTCAACATCCGAGATAATCTATTATGATCTGGAAAAAGACCGGGCTCATACAGTCGTGCCAATAATCAACGAGCCACTGGAGAAAGAACAGACAATTGGTGGAACCAGACTTCCAAAGGGCTTTGCTGGAATATATACCGGTCAGCTCCCAGCACAGCCTTGGCTGCAGATTGGAGATTCGACGCAGGATATTCTTGTTTTTACTTCGGTATGGCGCTCGACATCGGTAGTGCTTACATTAGATATTCAGAGGATGGTGCTACAGGTGCAATCCCCTGATGCTGGTACTTTAAGCAATGCTGTGCTTAGCGTCAATGGCGATCTAGTGGTTGGAACGACCTCTACTCCTGCGCATTCAGAGATTCTGATTATCGGAGAGGCGACAAGGGACTCTCATAGTCAAGATATGGCTATACAATGGTACCACGTCGCAAGATCAACCGTGAGCGATATCGACTGGCGAGTTATTTGCAACAATGGCAAGCATGGAAGTGCGCCCGAGTGTATATTCGTATCCCCGCGGAAGCCTAGCAACGAGACACGCTACTTTTGGGCGAATGGTGGGCCAGCATCACGGCCCCTTATTGTTTTTCCACATGGGGGACCACATTCCACATTTACAACGACATACAATGCGCAAGTAGCTGGACTGGCTCGTCTGGGATTTGGCGTGCTACTTGTCAACTTTACCGGCTCACTTGGGTTTGGCCAGGAGGCAATTCTTGCGCAGATTGGGCAGATGGATACATTGACTATCAAAGAGATTCAAAACGCTGCGCTGGAGATACAAAACAGTGGCGATGGTGATCCGGAAGCGACGGTCTACCTTGGCGGCTCCTTTGGGGGATATACCGGAGCTTTGCTTGCAGGGTTAGTTCCAGGATTCTACCGTGGGATTGCCCTACGCAACCCAGTTATAGATATTGCTGCAAACGCCTTGACCAGCGACATGCCCGATTGGAGCTGGGCAGAGATCGGTTTAGGCTGCTCATTTGACTCACCACCAGAGCTTGGACCCGAGACATTTGCGAAGATGTGGGAGGCATCACCAGCCAGATTGGTAGACAAGATCAGAGACCCAATGCTGCTGCTCTTGGGTGGGTCTGATCACCGAGTTCCAAACTACCAGTCACACTCATTTTACTACCGCTTACGGACAGCCAACGTTCCAGTGCAATGCAAGATGTACCCCAACGTTGGACATAGCTTGAGCTCAATTGAAGCCGAGCGGGATATGTTTGTGTCACTTGCTCGCTTCTTTGCTACATCTCTTAAGGGACAGGTTGAATCACATGCAGACCATTGATCAGATTGGATTAATTTAATAACTAAAAAAACGGTCAAAAAAAAAAAAGCTAGCCGCTTGGCATTTTAACTTTCAGTATTGAACAAATATATATAAGACAGCTTTAAACATGGGCACAAACAAATCGAAGAAGCAAAAGCGGTTTGAAAAGTTTGTGGTACGTACAAGAAGCCCAGACACACTGCATGTGGCTATGGTGTTGTAGAGCGCGAACAGCAACCCCTTAGCACCAGCACTAAGCGCTGTGGAGTTGTGGTATGTAGGAAAAGCAAGTAAAGAAGGAGGAGCGGGCGGAGCTGCTGGAGAAGTTGAGCACGTCATCGTGGAAAAGCGGGTTGTTGCGATCATCCAGGAACCTCGGACGGCAGAATGAAACCAAGCGAGAAAAGCTCCAGCGAGCAGCATTGGAGGAGAAGCTTGGAGTTTCAAGATCGGACCCAAGCGTGAGGCTCTATGTGCCGAAAGGAAACCCCGAGGAGATTCAAAGCCAAGGCTCGACAGTGGCGACTATAATTTTAGCGAAAGACATGCGGCAGGGCAACTCAGGTGCACAGCGCAATGATTCAAAGCTTTTAAAGAAGAGCGAGAGCCAGAATGGTGCTGATGGGTGCGCGGACCAAAGATATGACATAGGTACCATGGCGGTGTATCCAACAGCAGCTATTACAGATACAGGATCAGAGCAACAGGCAGAGAAGGATGGAGCGGCAGCTGAGGGCGCAGCTTCAGGAAAAGCACACAAGCGCCAGCTGGATGAAGTGGTCGCTGGAAGCTCGTTGGCAACAGCAACGATCACTAAGCGCATGCGGCAAAAGAAAGGGCGCTTGCTGGGGAAACTGGGTCTTAGCAAAACGCATGAAGTAGTCGATAGCAGCGAGTCAGAGTTTGACAGCTCGGCCTCTGAAGGCGAAAATAGCAGCAGCGCCGGATGTGATCAGGCGAATTACAGCGACAAAGCGGATTGTGACGACAAAGGTAGTCCGGCTATAGCCATACCTTATGAGCAGACAGATCCACCAAGTGCGATCGAACAAACTGAAGATATTGTCGAGGCTGTAGAGAAGCAATTCTATACAGGGAGCATGCTCAAGCCGTTACTTGCAAGGCGTGGGGCGGTGGATGTAGACATTGCAGACAGCGCAAAGGCGTTCTATGTCCCTGTTGAGCGCAGCGAGCAGATACAGAGGCAGCGGATGCAGCTTCCAGTGTATGCAGAAGAGCAGCAGATAATGGAGGCAATTAAGCAGAATCTGGTGGTGGTGCTCAGTGGTGAGACAGGATCGGGAAAGACCACACAAGTGCCGCAGTTTCTATTAGAGGCCGGATACGGTGACAGTGGATCGCGCAACCCAGGAATGATAGGCATAACACAGCCACGGCGTGTGGCAGCAGTCAGCATGGCGCACCGAGTGGCAGAGGAGTTAGGTAGCTACGGACACGCAGTTGCGCATCAGGTGCGGTTTGACACCACGGTCTCTGATCAGACGCGAATCAAGTTTATGACGGAAGGCGTGCTGCTGCGCGAGCTTGCGGCAGATCTGTTGCTCACAAAGTACTCAGTGATTATTGCAGACGAGGCGCACGAGCGGTCGCTTAACACGGATATTCTGCTGGGCGTGCTCTCGCGTGTGGTGAGGCTGCGACAAAAGCTGGCGCGCGAGAGCCCGGATAAGCACCATGAGCTGCGTCTGGTAGTCATGAGTGCTACGCTGCGCGTGGATGACTTTGCGGCCAACGAGCGCCTGTTCCGCACCGCGCCTCCGGTCATACGCGTGCAAGCACGGCAGCACCCGGTGCGCATTCACTTCAGTAGGCGCACACCGGCATATGGAGAGTATGTGCATGAGGTCGTGCGGAAGGTGGCCAAGATCCATCGGCGGCTTCCAGACGGCGGAATTCTGGTGTTTTTGACGGGGCAGGCCGAAATTAACTACGTTTGCAAGCAGCTACGCGCATCCTTCTCCGGTGCAGCTGAGGCCGAGTGCGCCGTACAAAGACAGGCGAGCGCACTGGAGGCTAGCGTTGAGGATGAAGACGTGGTCATTGGAGATGACGCCCCCGAGGAGCTGCGAGACGACTTTGCATATGATACAGATTCTGGCTCGGATTCGGAGGAGGAGGACGCGGTTATTATCGGCGATGGCGAAGATGGCGCGCGGGAGCTCCTTCTGGCAGAGAATCTGCATACAAGCGCGTCAACAAGCCCGGGCGCAGGGACGCTGCATGTTCTTCCGCTGTACGGGATGCTGTCGGCGGAGCAGCAGTTGCGGGTGTTTGAAGCGGTGCCGGCGGGGCAGCGGCTGTGTGTGGTTGCGACAAACGTCGCTGAGACGTCGATTACAATTCCAGGGATCCGGTACGTGGTGGATGCTGGGCTAGTCAAGGAAAAGGCGTACAACACGCAGACACTGGTGCAGCGTTTTCACATAGGGTGGACCAGCCAGGCAGCGGCCATGCAGCGCGCAGGGCGTGCAGGGCGCACAGGGCCGGGCCATTGCTACCGGCTGTTCTCGAGCGCCGTTTTCAACGACCAGTTTGCGGCGTTCTCACAGCCTGAGGTTCTGCGTATGCCTATCGAGGGCGTTGTGCTGCAGATGAAGACAATGGGTCTGGACAGCATTGCAAACTTCCCGTTCCCCACGCCGCCGCCGCGTGAGGCCCTGGCGCGCGCCGAGCTTCTGCTGCGCTGGCTCGGTGCCCTGGATACGGCGGGGCATGTGACTGAGCTCGGGCGGCTTATGGCCGTGTTCCCTGTGGCCCCACGATTCGCCAAGATGCTGATAGTTGGGCAGCAGCACGGGTGTCTGGCGTATGTTGTTGCGGCAGTTGCGGCACTGTCTGTGGGTGACCCGTTTGTGCGCGAGGCCGGCTGCGATAACGCTGAGGATGCCGGAGAAGCCTCAGATTTAATGGGAGGACCCATCGGCCAAGGCGATGGAGAGGCTTACGGCATGCCTGGGGAACAATTTGCCGCTCGCCGCCGTTTCTGGCAGGCCCAAGCGCGCATCGCTGGCTCAGAGCCCACCAGCGATGTTCACAAGTGGCTAAACGTGGTCGGCGCGGTGGAGTATGCGGGCGACTCCGACGCTGCGTGCAGCGAGCACTTTGTGCGCCCCAAGGCAATGGGCGAGATCCGCAAGCTGCGCCGCCAACTTACGACGCTGATACAGACGTACTGTCCCGATGCCGGCGCCGTGATGACTCGGAATATGGCTCCGCCGAGCAAAACGCAGAAGGCGATTATCCGCCAGGTTGTTCTGGCCGGGTTTGTAGACCAGGTTGCCGTGCGCGGCGACATTGCTGGCTACCATGCGCCTGATGACGAGACTGCAACGCGACGGCGTGGGCTGCAAGCGGTGCCGTACATGACCATGTGGAGCAACGAGCCGGTGTTTATCCATCCTGACAGCGTGATTTACACGACAGCGCGTAGTTCAGGCACCATGCCACAGGCCATTGTATTTGCCGAACTACAACATTCCACGCGGAGGTGGGCAAAGGTTGCAACTGTCGTTAGCCCGCGGTGGCTGGCAACGATCGGGCAGCCCTTGTGCTCCTTCGGCAACCCACTGCCTTTTCCGCTCCCCGAGTACAACAGCACGCGCGATGAGATGACCTGCTTCGTCGAGCCGCGCTTTGGCCCGCGCTCGTGGCCGCTGGCCATGGTCAAGGTGCGCCAGCGACGCTCTGGCACCCGCTGGCAGATCACTGACGTGATCGGCTGATCTCTTCCACCAACGCGTTCAGCGATGGTACAATCAATCTGTACGTGCTCCTTTCTTGCTCTTTTAAGTAGAATCGCGCGTTAATAAAATGTCAACACCAACCCAGGCCCAACTGCAGAACGAGTTCGGTAATGCTGCTCTCGCACCCGATGCACTTTCTGAATGTCAGTCGATGTGCACAACGTTTGGCCTAGCCGCGAGCGAGCTGCTTATTCGCTGGCAGACGTTTGTGATCAACCAGCACGGCGGCGATGTCAACGTGAAGCCGACGCGAGAGCGGCTGCTGGAGGTGCGCGCCATACTACAGCAAGAGAACATGCGTCGCGCGTCGCAGCGCCCCAGCGCTCAACCACGTTCGGCAACAAAGCTCTCACGGAATAAAGACCGCGCACACTACGACAAAAGTTCCGTTGGAGGTCTCCTTCAGGGAATGGTTGCTGGAAGTCAGCGAGAACCCGTGACCCCGCAGTCCACGCGCCGCGTCGGTCTACTTCGAAACACTGCAGCCGCGTCTCCGCTCTCGCCAAGCGTGTTCGCCGAGCCGTCTCCAAGCGCAGTGCGTTACTCGAGTCGCACTAACACAGGCCGCACAGAGGCTGCGCTGCATGCCAGTCTCCCTCCACTCCAGCTGCCTCATGACCGCTCTGCGCTTGTCATTACCGATCTATGCTCTGCGTCTGGCGGCGCAGGAGCAGACAGTGAAAGCAGCGGCGAGGAGGAGGACAAGACAGACAACGCTGCGGCGCCCAGACCGACGCGCCGAATGCGGTACATGTTTGAGCGTCTAGGAGCCCGCGCAGACACGGTGAACCGACGCATTGAGCGCATGGCGGCTGACGTCAAGGCTGAATATGCTATCGATGCTCTTGCCAATCCTACATACCCACATCAGGACACAGTGACGGCCGTTGGACGCATCGTCGGAATTGACATGGATGGCAGCGGCGCGGCGGCCATTGGTGGAGACACGCTTTTCCTGGAGACTTCGCGGCGACTGGGCGGCGGACGGCGTGTGGCGCTGGATGTGCACGGCGCGGCATCATTTTCGTTGTTCCCAGGACAGGTTGTCGTTGCAGAAGGCAAGAACCTCAAAGGCACTGAGTTTGCCGTATCGCGCTTCCGCACGCTACCATGCCTGCGCAAGCATAGCGATGATTACTGCGCCAACCCCATCGCACCTTTCGACGCAATCGTGGCCGCAGGCCCGTACACCTTGGACGACAATCTAGACTTTGAACCTTTGCGTGACCTGGTTGAACATGTAATTGCTGCGCGCCCAAGCCTGGTGCTGCTGCTGGGCCCTTTCATTTCAGAGACGCATCCTCTGCTACGCGCCGGGCGGTCGGACCTTACGCCAGAAGAGCTGTTTGCCGCGCGTATCAGCCCGATGCTTGAACGTCTGCAGGAGACTCTGCCATTCTCTACCGTCCGCCTAGTACCTGCAGCCGATGACCTGTGCTCCCCCTTTGCTGCATTCCCTCAGCCGCCGCTTGCGCGAGAGCAGCTGACTCGGCTTGGAGTTCCTCGAGCTGTCGAGTCACTTGCCAACCCCGTCCAGCTCACTGTCAACGGCGTCGCTGTGGCAGTGGCCAATACCGATGCTCTGGCGCCGCTGGCACGCGCAGAGGTTTCTCGCCTGCCTGCTTTGAGCGATCGTCTGCCGCGGTTGGCTTGGCATCTGATTGAACAGCGACACTTCTGCCCGCTTGCCACCCCGCCCGGCGCCATCTTGGCCGCCCACGACGCCCAACTCCGTATGCATACCATGCCAGACATTTTTGTCACACCGTCATATCTGCGCCCCTTTGCGCATGTGCACGACGGGGTCGTCTTGCTTAATCCCGGCCACGCTTCTAAGGGTCTCTCCGGCGGCACCTTTGCCCGCATCGCCGTCCGGGCGCCGACACCCATTCCGGCACCCGACTCTACTGCTACGCTTACCGGGCACACGCCTCTACTTCCTGCTGAACGTACCAGCGTAGAAATTGTACGTATTTGAGAATCTATGCTACTGTGACACTTCCACCTCTCTATAATTTTATTAGTCATCTGGATATACTTCGGCTCGGTCGAGAGAGAAGGGGCGTGCGCGCCGCTCGGCACTTCAGGCTAACTGGGTTCCGTGCCTTTGCAGCTTCGACCTGCTGCTCCTGGTGGCGCTTCCGATAAGCAGCGCCGTACAATAAAACACATTTGTAATCTTCCTACGACTTACAGGGCGATGCACGCACAATCATCTATGGCCTTTATGTGTGTCTATCTTACCGTCCAGCGCTGTGTGTGGACGATTGTCTTCCAAAACTCCTGATCTGATGCAATCATGCAGCAGCCATGCAGCTAGGGGATAAGGCGTCCACAAACGTTGCGGCAAGCGATGCTAAAAATAGCCAAAAGTGCACTTCAAGCGTGGGCGCAGAGATGCGCTGCCACAAGAGTTGGGGAGTGCACAATCGCGACGATATGCAGGAAGTCTTGGCCCCATGCAAACAATCGCTGCAGCATAGTGCATGGGTGGCGCGCGGTCATGGACAAGGGAAAATATGCCCTTTTCTGCCCGCTATTTTCGGTCAGGACAAACTCCCGGAGTCCCTTTTGCTCCGATTTTACTAATAATAGCGGCACGCGAGTGCGCTTCCGGGAACTACGTCCGGATCTCTTGGAAGTTTGCTATATAAGCCCCCGTCGCAATGCTACATAGTTCAACCAAAAACAGTCATTCGTTATCCACCACCAATACATTCCACTCTAGCTTGTGACTCCGCTACCTTTTTCAATCGCCGCTAGATCGACTATAATTTGCTGCTGTGCATCCGATCGCGTGCATCATCAGATCATTCAAGCCCTTTTTCCGCTCTCAAGTCTGATGTCATTATTGTCGGCATTTTGCTCACGCGTCGCTGCTAGTGCCACTGCGTGCTACTCAACAATTTGGAAATGCAGTGTCTGTGGCATCTGCTTTGATAGCGAAGCACAAGTGCGTGAGCACTTTGCATCTGAACACATGTTCGCGCCGCTAGATGAGCTTTCCTAAACCGTAGACCATCACTGGCATTAACATGCCCAGTGTCTGGTTAGGACTAGGCACCACATCACTCATCTGTATTATTAACATATTTCATTTAGCACCATGCTCTAGAGCAGCTTGCTAACATTTTTGTATTCTTAGCCTGTGCTTGCCTCATCAGCAATATGCACAAATAAAGTATTTTGCAAAATTAGTGTTGTTGGCGGTTGGTTATTTTAGGAGAATTTGGTATGACGAGTTTGCGCCATTCAGGCAGTGCGTTTGTGTTGTGAGCGGGATGTTGTTTGCGCACAGGTGGAGAGGTCGTTGACAATGTCGTTTGCGTTGATTGTGCGCTGCAGGCGGCAGAATAGGAAGCAGCCAATGACAATTACCCCTGTTCGGTGGCATGGGTAGCTGAGGCAGTCAACAACACTGGCAATGCTAAACAAGGGACATTAACATCTGTGGGGCTGGCTTATATTTGTTTTACTTGGCAGGCAATACTCTTTAAGGAGACCTTATGCCACTCTCATCTACAGACACGGCAGGAAAATGGCAACCTATCTATCCACAGGACGAGGGATCCGACAAACACAAACTGAATATCACATATTAATCATACTCACTACATGCTCCTCTCTAAATAAAAGTAGATAAATATTATAGTTTCTATGTGATTTCTATAAAAGATACTAACAATACAAGAACAACACATACTGGCAGGCATATAAACCATGTGCGCATTGCCAGGTGTTGACATGCTAGAAGATAGATACCATTCCAATAGCGAGTACCAGAACAACAATCCACACGAAGAAAGCATGTTTATACGCATGCGTACATTGATATGCTAGCATACAGAATAACCAGACAAACAT
>JANBQQ010000281.1:0-20486 GCA_027577275.1 Coemansia sp. RSA 988 | reverse complement strand
TGGTAGAGTAATATTAATTACAAGATATCAAACACCCTATAGTTGTGAAGTAGCGAAAAGCATTTGGCAATGTATTTGGAGTTAGCAGTTTGAATAAGAATAGACTAGTGACACCTATCTTACCTTTTCTCTATGGTTATCAATATCTAATTACTATAATGAAGATATTTCAAGTGTTATATCGGTTTTTTTGGCGCACTAGTTAAATCTGCAAGAAGGATCATGGATGGGCTATCAGATATATTTTGCTGCTTATTGTATATAAGAACGCAGAAAAAACTCTGCTTTAAAAGTACATCTCACACGAACACCAATAAACAACAACAGAACAACATTTTCTACTTTTCCTTATTCTGAATATAGTATTTAGACAAGTCAATCAAAAGGATGATCTGCTACACTACCATTATTATCGCTACTGTTGCAGTTGCAGGCAGCGTTTTTGTCACAGCAAACACTAATCTTCCTACTAATGGAGATGTTGGGACATCTGGCAAGACAGGTGCTGCTGACAATACCCAAACCAAGCGCTGTGGTACCTGTGGAGGATTTGGTGGTAGCGGATGGGGCAATGGCTGTGGATGTGGTGGCTGGGGTTGCAACGCATGCCGTGGATTTGGGTTTCCCGGATTCTGGTAATAAACGAGGGTGAAGTTCTATCAACAAAGTATTTTTTACTACACAAGTTTACACGCTTTACTATGCATTGTTCTTTTTTAATACAAGAGAATTGTTAAAGAATTATCAACAGCAATGGATAGCAGATTGTAGACAAAATACTTCATATGTAAGTTGCATTAAGCATTTTTTGTTTGGAAAAATCACGATCAACGCCACGGTGATCACCTTTCATTGAAGTAGCAGCAAGTGTGGAATTTGGTGTGCACTGCGATCAACAAAAAAATGGGAATAGAAAAGTTTGCTCTTCTTCACTGTTTTGCATTTGTAATACTTTTGCAACAAGTGGGAATTTAGGAACGGAGACGAAATGTCAGATACAGAGGAACAGCCACAAAAGGTAGCCAAGCGTAAGTCGTCAGCAGAGATCCGTAAGGCACGACGTGAAAGGGAGCGCGCAGCGAGAGAAGGTACACTTGAGACACAGCAGAGCGCTCATCAATACTTGCAAACATGGGAGCAGGACCGAAAGCAATGGAAGTTCAACAAAGCCAAGCAGCTTTGGATTGTTCGCCATCTTTACTCTGAGACTCGGGTTCCAGCGCCATTGTTTGATATCGCTGTACGCTACCTGGCAGGATCCAAGGGGATGTTACGCGATAGCATGCTAAAGGATGCACGTTTAATAGCCAATCCAGCTGAGGCCATTACAGAGCAGCAAAAGCAACTGCGTATACGCGCTTTAGGGCTGATGCCCACTCATGTTACTAAGCGTGAGGCTAAGGCAAATAAAAGAGTAAATGATACAGCGGCAGTAGCAGCAGCAGCAAATGCCGCGGAAACTAGTACAGCAGATACAGGAGAAGAGATAATAGGAGACAAGCCGACTCAAACTACAAACGCAGACGAAGATGGTGATAATAACGAAGACGATGTTACTGATGTTCCTTTGAGTATAAGGGAACGCGCGGATCGTGTCATTGAGGTTTTAACTTGTCCGATACCTGTTGAAACTGAAGATACAGAAGGGGACACCAAACGCAAGCAACCCGATAGCTCGGATTCTGACGACTCTGATGCCGAGACAATGAAGAAATCGAAGAAGCGCAAGTCAAAGGACAAGACCAAAGGATCGAAAGTGAAGAAAGACAGCAAAGACACTAAGGCCAAGAAGGACAGGAAGGAGAAGAAGGATAAGGATAAGAAAGAGAGAAAGCACAAGAATAAAAAAGAAAAGAAGGACAAGAAACACAAAAAGTCAGAGGACGCATAAATTTGCTAGAATATTTGCAAATGTGCTATGCGAATACTAGTCAGTGTTATAAGAATCGTCGCCAAAGAGTTTTTGATAGCAGAGCGGGATTAGACATGAATCTTCATACTTTTGATATAAGCAGTTTTATATAATCCAAGATAAATGCTATATAAGTCCGGATATCTAGTTAATATAAAACTCGCGGTCCTTGATCATCCACAGGATCGATGTGATAGCAACACAGAAAGTACTAATGACGGGACCTGGAAACTTTACCGAGCGGAAGACAACGATCTCTGACAGAAAGTGTGTGCCAGCAATCACATAAGACCAGAATGTCAAATCATACAATATTGCATTATCCATGTTAAACGCGCATTTATATCTCAGGATTGCTGAAAGCGCGGTCCACGTTGCAAGCAAGTGTGATGTCAAAGGAGTAACCTGTTGTGGTTGCTGAGAGTAAATCTTGCGCGTCATTCCTAGCGGAGATACCATGCATTGTACTGTGTTAAATACAGAGAACACAGCTGACAGCCAGATAAACTTGGGAAGCCCGCCTTCGGGAAGCGTAAATAGATCTCCTAACATTGATACTGTATAACTTTTTCTTATGAGTGGATTATTAGAGCAAATAGTATCTATTTTGATTTAACTCTTTTTAATGCTTGCTTCGGAGAACATGTGCAGGCATCATCTGCAACAGAAATCTTACCATCTTGTGGGAGCGAGAGACGGGAAATGATGTGCCACAAGCCAATCGTAGGTTTGGCGTACATGTCATCTACCCGGTTGGTGATATATTATCTGGTAGCAGCACTAGCGTTGGAGTGCCATGATTCAAAGAATGTATAGCTTTGATGATTTTTTTGAAAACTCAGCTTGGCGCGTCATGGAGGGATTAACTGCAACTCCATTCTACGGCACAGGTGACTGCAAAAAAAGAAAGACAGAAAGTGAGGTTTTTTCGTTGTAACAACTTTGTTACTTTGCAGACCCTCACTTTTCCACCCTCGTCTGCTCTGTTAACCACCAATGCTTGCATTAATATTCCAAAGCTAGCACTTGTTTCTACTCTGCATTGACTAGCATACACATTCTTTTTTAACAAAAATGGGCGTAGTAGAAGAACTCAAATACGGCAATTGGAGTCTATACGGACAACTCGTTGCACTACTCTCTGGCGTACTTCTAATTGTATTGGGAGGAGTGACGCTGTTTGCACACATAATATATTCAATTCTGGCCATTGTGTTTGGAGCAGTCTGCATACTTATTGAATTGCCATTTGTTCTCAAGATATGTCCAACAGGTCCTGTATTCGATAAGGCAGTGACAGCGTTAAACAATCACTGGCTTAGGTTTTTGGCCTACCTTGTCTTTGCTATAGTAATGTGGTCGTCAATGGCACAGAGCAGTACAGTCTTGGCTATTGGTGCGGCTACTACGACTGTGGCTGCTGGTTGCTATTTGATTGCTGCTGTCAAGAAACAGAGTCAGATGACGACATCTTTGCTTGGAGGCAGTGGTGTTGAAAACCAGAGCCATCATGGCTTTGATACTCGCTATGCGCAGCCCGTTTGATGACCAATCAGTTTTTTTTCCGCTTCAATCTCCATACAGCAAAAAAAATATACACTTGAGCAAATTGCTAAGATTCCGCTGGTTCGGCTCGTCATGGGAAAACGGCTTGTGTTGTTGAGCCCATCACGTTTGTTGATTCTTGTGCCAGCATTCTCGTCAGCCAATGCCAATTCTGTGTGAGTTACGTAGCAGTCCTTTTTCTTCTTCCGCATTGTTGGCTTTTCTTCTTCTGCTATTAATCCCTTCAAAAAGCATATATTTAAAGTTAAACACGTTGTATTCAAGTCCCAACATCATTATATTCCTTTTTTATATACTATGAAGTTTGCTAGCGGCACTGTGTGGTCGTTTACAGTGGCTAGTCTGGCTTTGGCTTGTGGTATAGTGGCATCTCCTGCGCAGCATGTCTTTTCTTCGCACCTTCCTCATAACCTAGAAGCCAATGTGGGCGCTGCAGTTTCGCCAGTTCGTCATGCCACTTCTAGTCTTGTCGATAATGCTAAATGGGAGCGTATTGAGAGTATGGCTGCGTTGCCCAACTACCAGTTGCGAGTCAAACAGCCAGAACTCTGTGAAACCAACGCCACGCAGTATAGTGGATATCTTGACACTGATGAGGATCGTCACTTCTTTTTCTGGTTCTTTGAGGCCCGCAATTCGCCAAAGCACAAGGACGCACCGCTACTGGTGTGGATGAATGGAGGTCCTGGTTGTAGTTCATCCACGGGTATGCTGATGGAACTTGGTCCCTGTCGTCCTGACAAAGGTGGTGCATCAGTTTCACCACACAAGTATGGTTGGGATGATCAGGCCCATGTAATATTCCTTGACCAACCTCTTAACGTTGGATTCTCATACGGTAGTGATGTATTTAACTCTATCACAGCAGGTAAAGACGTGTATAGCTTCCTTCAACTGTTCTATCACTCTTTCCCAGAGTACTCAAAGAGCGAGTTGCATATATTTGGCGAATCATACGCTGGTCATTATATCCCAGCTACGGCCAAAGCTATCCATGAAACGAATCTCGAATTTACTCAAAAGCAAAACCTTGGCCTTCTGAGTACTGCTGAAAAACAAAAGCGTGTATTGCCGTTGACTTCTATTGGTATTGGCAATGGTTTGACAGATCCGTTGATTCAGTACAAGTATTATTCCACTATGGCATGTAACTCTACTTACGATCCTGTACTTTCAAAAAGTCAATGTGACAGTATGGATAGGTCGTATCCTACATGTGCACGTCTGATTGAAGCATGTTACAAGTGGCAGAATGCACTTGCTTGCTATCCGGCTGAGACTTATTGTAATAGAATGCTGTCCGCTTTTGTACAGTCTGGTGCCAATGTCTATGATGTCCGTATCCCATGCGAAGGGGGAAATTTGTGCTACCCCATTCTAAATGATATCGACGCTTACCTTAACAGACCTGAGGTGCAGAAGGAACTTGGTTCAGATGTGAGCGAATTTGCATCGTGCTCGCAAAAGGTCTATATGGGTTTTACTCTCAGTGGTGATTGGATGAAACCCTACGTTCGTGAGATTCCTCCGCTACTGGAGGCTGGTATTCGTGTGCTAATATATGCTGGAGATGCTGACTTTATCTGCAATTGGTATGGAAACAAGGCATGGTCCGTGGCTCTTGAATGGAGCGGCAAGGATGAATTTGCTAACGCTGCTGATAAGGAGTGGTTGGTTGATGGCAAGGCTGTTGGTGAGGCACGCACTCATGAGAACTTCTCATTTGTACGCGTGTTTGAGGCTGGACATATGGTTCCGTATGATCAGCCAGTGAACTCACTGGATATGATTAACCGTTGGTTAGCCGCCAAGCCCTTCTAAGTCTCATAAATGATAGTGTTTTTGTAATACTGTCTTGCTCTAGGGGGTTTATTTTTGTTTTAATAATCTATACTTGGGCTTTTTATGCCAACCGGAAAGCTATTAATATTTAATTGCAACAGAGTCCATAAAATGCAAAATGCTAATATGCAATGTTTTTTCTGCTATTTTCCTACTTTTCCAAAGTCAAAGTCACCTCCTCTAATGTGCAAGCAACGCCTCTACCCGCAAAACGCACTCTCCGAATGGCGCAAAAACTCGCCATGCCAAAAAATTAACTACCAACACTAATATTATTTTTGAAAATTATACTATATTGATGTGTCCAGCATGAATTTACGCCAAAAACAGGCATTAGCTTAAGGGAAGATTAAATGTTTAAATTAATTTTATTCTATTAGAGTGAATTCAAAGTAAAGAAAAAATATACATTTAAAATATAAAGAGAACAGCGATAAAAGCGCATCTAGTACGAAATCGACTTTTACTCTTCAATTATCTACAGAGCGACTAATGGTTTCGTGTCAATAACAGCAAAAGCACAGCATCGATAAAAAAAAACCCACATCAACTAGCAACTGTTGAAATAAGGACTAAATGCGGAAACGTTTATTGAAAGAAGTAACATTATTAATATATGTTTTACAAACTAATGTCCCAAAGAATTGTTACTAATGTCGTTAGCAGAATTAGTCGAGCAAGTACTAAGCGGGTTTGATTTCTTAGACGTTTTCTCAGCAAGAAGGTCAATAATACATTGACTATATATGGTAGTGATTTTAATTCTAGAGTTATTCGCATAAACCAAATATTTTCCAAAGTAATAGAACCTACATGGATCACTACCAATAGCACCATGCTTTTTAGTTGTTATATTGCCTGCGCGTAATCCAGGAATTTCTCTGTGTATTGAAGCAATATTCAATTTATACAGAGGCTCGTTTGCTAGACAATGTGACATGAGTGATTAGTGAATAATTTAAAGAAATTTTTAAACAGGAATAGTATAAATACTACACAAACTAAAAAAATACAATATAGTATGTTGAGAGTGTTGTAAAAAAAAAAAGAGTTGATAAGAAACATCAGCAAGCATTTTTTGTGCTGTTTAAATAACACAGAATTCTTTTGAACTAGCATTATTTTTATCCTTGTTATTAAGAGTCTATTATATCTCACACGAGCATAGACAATTTTCTTTTCCTTTTTGACCTTTCAAGAGCAAAACTTTTTTAAAAGCATATAAAGTGATTTGTTGTTGAAGGATTGCCTTTAACAGATGCACAATAGAAAAACTACACCTTTTATAGAGATATGCTGTCTTACTCGAAAAGCACTAAGGCAATGGGCGTAAAAGGAGGCTAGGAAAATAAATAAAAGGGAGCGTGGCTTTTTTCAATTTACCGCTTTCATCTAAGAGACTGCTTTTAAAGGATGTCTCTGCTGATACAACTTTGGCATTTTAATTAGACATTGGTTGATTTGGTCAAGAGTTGCGTTGGAAGAGATTTCAAGCTCAATGTGAGAGCATGTATTCTAACTAATAATCAGCAAACGTATTTGAAGTAAACATTATCCAGATGAAAATGTACGTCATCACGCAGTCCATTAAATTTAGCAAGTATCACCAAACATACTAAGCACAAGTAACTGAAGTAATAATTGTAGAAAAATAACCAAAAATTGCAGACGCAACATAAAAAAAGCAGAGAAACCAAGGCCATATCTTTACGCCCTCCCTTCTCCCACTAATATGAATAAAGTAAAGAGCTTAAAGCTAAAGAAAAATTGGAAAAGGAGGTTAGATGTGCCAAGTAGAAATACAATCCCGACCCTCACTCTTCGCTATTCTATCACCCCAGTGGTTTCATCAGAGGGGGGGGGGACTAATAAATATGAGCACCAGAACAAACGACAGCATTCGTACGAATGCATATACAGCAAGTGCTGAGAAAGTTGAGTGCATTGCTCAGCAGCAAGTATAGCTAAAAGGGGGAGGATGCGACAACAGCATACACATCCACCCTTGCAGTGGCGAAAGCAAAAAGTAACCAAAAAGGGAGAGGGGAGGGAAACAAGAAGTACACAGAAAGCAATAAAGGATGACAGACGCTAGAACATATTTGAGAAACAGGGAAACCCTTAGAGCCCTGTGTTCATCATGTTGCCATCACTGAGCGGTGGCCTCGACGTGCTAATGCCGGCAGCACCAGCAAGCATTGCAGCCAGTCCACTGGAGGCCTGTGGCTGCTGTCCAATGGCGGATGGCGACACACCAGATTCAAGCTCTTGTATCCGGGCATTCTGGCTCTGCAGCGCCTGCTGGAGCTGGCGAATGTACTCGACAGACTTTTTCAAAATGACGCCCTTGTTGGGTTTCATGTTGAGGTCGATCATCGACTCTGGCAGTAGCATGTACAATTCCTGGATGCGGTCGTTGATGTTGTCGCGCCGACGTCTCTCGACAGCATTGTGGCTCTCTCGGCGGCGACGTCTTTTCTCAAAAGTCATCACAGCCCTACAAAAATAAAACATATGCAGGAATGCAGGCGTATGCAAGAGATGGCATGTCAGTTAGAATGGTTGTGCTTTTCCATATCAGTCCAGGTAGTTGAATGATTTGGGAAAATGGCAGGAATAGAAAGAAACACACACGCACAGAAAGCGGATGTGCAAAGAAAACGCAGGGGATGAGCATAGAAAAGGGTGAAAAGGCAAAAGCTGGCAAATATGCCGGTGGAAGGGGGAGGCTTTGCCAGTGCTGCTGCGGACATCTGCTGCAAAATTACGTGCATCCACTGCTGCTGCATTAACCTCCACCAAAGCATCGTGTTCCAGCCAATGGGATATGTGCTTAAGATGAAGCGCTGGATATAGGATTCAATACTTACGATTTCTGCGAGTCGCCATCATCTTCCACAAGTGACATCAGCGCCTGGTTCTGCGGAGAAAAGTCGGCTCCGTTGGAGCCAGAAATTTGATGAGCTGCAAAGGACGATGGGTCGAGGGCCGAGCCAATGTTCTGCTGCTGCGCGAGATGGTTCTCGAACCACTCCGAGTGCGCTGGCAGTGACATGCTTTGGAAGCCTGGGCTTGTGGGCTGCGGACTGGCGCTCAGGGCCTGCATGCGTAGCATATGGTCGGTAGCAGCCGCTGCAGCCTGTCGCTGGTTGGTCAGCAGCGTACCAGGGATGCTAGTGGCCATGGCACCTGAGGCCATGGCAGCCAAGCTGTGGTTTGGATAGCTGTTAGCCGGCGACAGATCACCCAGGTCCTCTGCACCAGGCGAGAACATATCTTGCTGTCTGGGCGAGCCGAGCTGAGCGTGGAAGAGGTTATGCTGTGGCGTCTGCGGCTGGTGAAACGAGTGCTGTTGCTGCTGGTGATGCTGTTGAAGCTGCTGTTGGAAGCTGTTGGCAAAGCCGCTGCGATCGTAGTCGGTGCCAAAGGATGCAGCCGAGCCGTTCATTTGCTGATTGCCGCCCGAAACGCGGGAAATGTTGATAGGTGCAGTGCTAGCCGAAGTAGGATCGTTCATAGCAATTGAAGTGGCAGGCGAGCTACCGTTTGTATTGCTATCCGCAGCGATATTAAGATGCGTAAAGCTAGAAAGTTGGTCAGGCGTGTTAAAGTGATGAGCAAGTTCCTGTAGGATCTTTGGGTTAATAGAATTATCCAGCGGCGAGCCGCTCATAGTACACTGGAATAGTAGGCAGAGGTAAGAGTGCCAATAAAATCTAATAGTACGGAGAGAGAGAAAGAAGGTATTGCGTTAACAGTTCTAGTCTGTTTTAACTAAAAAAGATTTGCTCTTATAACAGCGTTACTCTGTTGAGAGAAGAAAGAAGCTGCAGTGAGCCAGCTAAATAGAGGTTTAACCCCTCTTACGTGCTCACGAGGTGTATTGATGTGCTGAGGAGAGGGCCTCTGGCAGTAGTAGTTTATAAGTGGAGGGGAAAAGAAGCTCCAAACAAAAAAAGCAGATGGTACCGCAAGTGTGGAGTGCAAAGTACGCAAAAAGCTAAATAGATGAAAAAAGGGCGCTTGAAAGTTTTTCAGTGCTGAAAATAAAAGATACAAGCAAACGTGCCTGGAAAAAAGAAGTATGACACCCAATATAAAAGTATAGGTTGTGGTCAGAAGGGGGGGGGATGGATTGAAGAAGAGAAGAACGCAGCGACTGGGAGGGCCACAATCATCGCTACAAATAGTGGTGGACAAAAAGGAAAGAAGGGGGAAGGGGCGCTGAATACCCTCCGCGCCTCTTCTCGGGTTGTTCACCCGACCCCCCAGTCCCCCCCCACCCTTCTACTCTCTCCGCGCTTTTCTCGGCACGGAAAATCAGAGCCGAAATGCGCCAACAGTAAAAGGCCGACTCCGTCGCTCATGCCCAGCTCTTGAACAACCCGTACAGTCTCCACTTTTACCTCCTTTTTTCTTCTCTCCGCAGCTCTTTTTGCCAACAAGCAGTCTTGCATTCCCCCCCCCCGTTTCTTTTTTACTAAAAGACAAGCCCTGGCTGTTTGTGCGCGTGCAAAAAATCTTTTGTTGTAAAAATTCACTGAATTCCCCTTTTTCCATTCCTAAAAAAGAATCGCAAGACTTCCTTTTGTACGTTTTACAAGTGAGACTGTTGGTGTTTTCCATTCACTTCCACGACACTTCAACAAGAAATAAACACTTATTTTTGGCCATTTCTAACTCTTTTTTTTTTGTCACATACTTATTTTTATATTTGATGCGGCGTCTGCGCTCTGTAACAGCAACCAACAGTGACAAAGGAAAGCGAATGCGTACTGAAGCTGACAAGACTCAACTCTACGATCGACAGCTAAGGTAAGGGACTGTGTAGCATACTAGTATCAGAACGACCACATATGATGGCTATATTCTAGAAATGAAGGCTAAGGCTTACTATTGGACGGCACTCTGTGCGACTCTGAACGCTCAATATTACACAAATCGATTCTTGTAGGCTTTGGCAGAAAGATGGACAGGTTGCACTAGAGAGTGCACGAGTACTTGTATTTGGATCGTCAACTTTGGCTTCCGAGTCGCTGAAGAACCTCGTTTTACCAGGTACGTGGTTCCGTGTTTGAGTTCTTATTGACTCATCGTTCTGCTTCTGGTCAGAGTCTGGTTGTACGGAAAGTTCCATTCCCCCCCCCCCCACGCTTCTGTGTGTGGGGATCAGATCCCGTGGCATGTCACTACAGGACCGTTTGATTCCTTTTTTATACTTTGGTTGGATAGTCAGAAACGCGCATGCTAAACCGTGGGTTTTTGTCATCCATCGTTTTGGTCTGCTGTTTCTTTTTTACTGGTAATTGTGACACTAGGGATTGGCGAATTTACCGTGGTGGATGACGCAACCGTCGGCGAACAGGACGTACGCACTAACTTTTTTGTACGTACAACGGATGTCGGACAGTCGCGGGCCCAGTGCATTGTAACCAATCTCTCTGAACTGAATCCCGATGTAATTGGCCAAGCTATTGTTACGTCGGCTGTCGACTTTATGGAATCCCATGCCAAGCTGTTTGATACTGCGTCACTGGTCATTTCATGCGCTCAGCCCGAATCGGTTATGTGCGAGCTCAGTCGCCGCTGTGAGAAGGCCAACATTCCAATGCTTGCTGCTTCCAGCGCTGGCTTCCAGGCTGAAGTGCTCACTTCCGTCTCTGAGCATACTGGTAAGTGATACTGTTTCAGTTGAATTTTTTGCTATTTCTTCAACCGCCGCAGCAAATCAACCCCCCCCCTTTCGGCAAAATAATGTCGCCTGGTTGCTGCGGACCTTTTTTTACTACTGCTTGCCTGTCTTTATTAGAAGGCCCCTTACTTCCACAAGCCCTGCACGTGCGGGGGATCTCGGAGGGCTTGTCATTCACCTTCCGTCCCGTCTGCCTCTTTATCTGTAGAGTAAACTTTTCTTTATCCAACCACTGCCTTTTGCCAAAAACAAGACGGGTGGTGTTACTGCTGGCAGTGTCACGGGGTCTCCCACTCGCTTTCATAAATACCTCTCGTGCCAAGGAGTGAATGTTGTTCTTTATGGACTGGCTACTGCTGGTGTTAATGCAAAGCTGCTCTTGCTAATGAGACTGCCGAATGGTCACACAATTATACCTGCCGTATGTCACCGGGATACCGGCTATCTCGGCTTACATCACGTTTAGCGACTCTCTCTCCACATATGTTGTGTTTGTTTAATAGCCGATAGGTCTATTAACTCCCACTGTCACTTGCAAAAAAATGTACGTTTGTGCAAATTTATTTATACATGTCGTCTGTTTTGTAGTTGTTGAGTCACACGTTGACAGCAGACCAGACCTGCGTATTGTGACACCGTTTGCAGAATTACGCAAATATGTTGATTCCGTAGACCTAGATTCCTTAGATTCGACAGACTTGGCTCACGTCCCCTATGTGGTGCTTATCATCAAGGCCCTGGACAAATGGGCTGCTGATGCAGGCGTAGAAAAGAAGGGTTTGGAGTACAAGCAGACTTCAAAGGTAGCTGAGCTTCTCACGAAAATGACCCCGGTCCCAGATGAAGAGAACTTTCTAGAGGCTGCAGCTAACGCCCCTATGTGCTGCGTCGACTACGAGCTTCCCTTTGAGGTGAAGCAGATCCTTGAAGACCCTGCAGCCAAATCTCTTGCGTCCAAATCGCAGGTAAGTGTTGTTCCCAATCGGATGAAATCAGATTGACAGTCGTCACAGTTTCACATGTCTGCTCGCTGGTGCCTTTTTTTGCTATGACGCATCCCACCGCCTTGTCCCTTTGAAGGCACAATCGAGCTTCGGGTATCACGCTGGTCATGCGGCCTGAACAATCTGATGTACCACGTGGTCCCCTCTCGAATTATTAATTACTGCCACTGTTGTTGTTTTTTTCTTTTCAGCCTCCGCCATCACTGCTGCTGCGGAGTGCGAATCACCCAAATGCTTTCCTCGCTCACAGAGGCTATTTTGTCGTTCAACGCATGTGTGTTCTCCTTACTGTCCACATACTTTAATTAATCAATTGGAAATGGTTGCAAGAGAGAGATTTCCAATTCTATCAAAACTTCTGCTTGATTTTAATTAATAACTACTTGTCCTTATTTCTTCTGCCTTATCGTGTAGACAACCAGTTTTTGGCTGCTGGCCAATGCACTGCGCCGTTACATGGAAAGCACCTATTCCGAAGGCATGCTGCCACACAATGGTACAATCCCTGACATGAAGTCTGATACAAAGTCGTATATAGAACTCCAGCGTCTCTATAAGCAGAAGGCTGAGCAAGACAAATCTGAGTTTACAGTCCATTTGCACAGCGTTCTACAAGAAGCCTCCTTATCTATCGATCATGTGTCTTCTGATACAATCGATGTGTTTTGTAAGAACGCTGGTCGTCTGCGTTTGGTGCGTACGCGTCTACTACACGAAGTACTTGAGTCAAACCCTGAGAGTTTAGAGTGTTTGAGTGGCGAAGGTGTACTTGCTCATTGTGCGCTTTTCAGAGCCATTCATACTTTCTATGCTAAGAATGTCCGCTATCCGGGTGCTCCGCCTCAGAATGAACCCTCTCCTAATCTGGATGAGATTGTTCAACAGGACTCCGATGTTTTGAAACATATTGCGGAGTCGATTATGGCTGACTCTTGGGGAGTTGCAGAACCCCATGTCCCTGATGCTTTGGCTGCCGAGTTTGTGCGTTCAGGTAATCTTCAGTTACATAGTACATCGGCTTTTGTTGGTGGAATTCTTGCTCAGGAAGCTATTAAGCTTATAACCCATCAGTATGTCCCACATACTAACCTTACTATCATTGATGCTGCCAATTCTACTTTTGTTGCTACAAAGTTCTGAGTATTTTTCCTTTTTTGCATTCTTTCACTACTGCAGATGTTGCAATATTCATAAATTTACTTTAACAATAGACCCAGTTAGCATTCCCCTCATGCCGCTCAATTAATATGAATGTAGTGAGAATTCTGCTAGTAGCACCCACATCTTGCATTTATGAATGTTGACGAGTTACTTTATATATTAGTTTGCTTAAAAAGTATACATATTGCGCTTAAAGGCAGCGCAGGAAAAGAGAAGATTAATGTTTATTGCACTTTTAAGAAAAACCAAGCTAGCAAGGTACCAGTATTATTTTATGTAGAAACACCAACACCATTGACTTGGTCGACAAATTTGAACAAGGAGTCGCCACCAACGTCATAATAATCTAATGTGATAAAGTTAAGGACACGCTTGTCCCAAACACCTTTACAGGTCTCCCAATGAGTATTTAGCGAGTCTATCGAGTTGTATCCATGTTTCTCTATTTGCTTAGCAGTTAGCGGCATATCAATATCCTCTTTTCCAATAGTTAGACGGTTATATGCAAAGTGATTCATAACAATAAGATCACGCGGAATGTCATCGTAAGGACGGTCCTGATTGCAAGGAAACTTTTCAACAGGGTTGACATTAGCGTAAGGTATTTCAACAACATATTCCCATTCAGGTAAAATGTACGCTACCTCGTTGGTATCCGCCTTATCATCAATAAAAACAACCAAACGCTGGTTCTTTTCAATCATTGATCCCAAAGTAGGCCAAGGATATCCGCTGTGTTTCTCAATGAAATCAAAATCTGGAGTGAATGCGTACTTGTCTATTCCTGATTCTTCAAAGCTCGGACTCAATTCCTCTGGTGAAAATCCACTGACATTTTCAATAATAAGTGTGATAACTTCCCGTGGGTTTTCATCCATAAACTTTTTGATTATGCTTAATGTATCGACAAGCTTGCCCTTGTCAATAAGCGCACACGATGAATGACACAGATGCACAATATCCAAGGGACTAATTTTAGTCTCTGGAGTGTCTTTTGTAAACCACGACTTTACTGTGTTTATCACTCCTCCCACTACACTGGTTGATGCCTCTGCTTTTACTGATTTTACTACATCCAGCATTAACGCCCGTATACCATCATCGAGTTGCTCATTGATTGTTCTCTTCTGGTTAAGTACTGGAAGACCGCTTGGTGGTGGATATGAATATGAATTGTGTGTACATGCAAAGCTCACATCGTTGTATGCGCGATTGCAGAGTTCTACATGTCCATTACATATGCCGTTTGGTTCGCTATACACTGTATGAACTGATGCTATGAGAAAAATAACTCCAAGCATCCAGGCCATCTTTAGAAAAAATGTGTGTAAACAGTAAAAAAAAAAGTGGTGGACAAGCGCTTTGTAAAGACTAAAAGTATAGCGATAATAGCAAGAAAGTTATGTGGGAAAATACAGGCAAAGTACCAGGATAATGGGAATGCGGAGTCGAAAGATGTCTCAAGTTAACAAAGGTATAATGTATCTTGGCTTTTAAACAAAAAAATCTTGGCTTGGTGTAAAGAGACCACTTAGTTTTTAACAAGCGCTCTTTGTCCTTTGGCTGCAGGCACTTTGATTTATTTAAGCATGGTCGCCTTTACTTTTGCCGTTAGGAGAGGGGGGGCAGTGCAATATTGTACTAGTAGGATGCAAATATTTTCTCCCACATGGTTCTCATTCTTTTTTTGCTAACGTGTATTTAAAAGCCAGTGTACTGCTATTATACTGGCACGAGTTTATTTATACTTTCCTGCCGATGTATCTAATGCATTATTGGATGCTATAGCTTCTCTAGTACCCAGCTGATAGAGGCGTGTGTCTTCTACCACATAATCATCAGGATAGCGTGACATCTAATCGGAGAATTAAATAAACATTCCGAATTGGTGCGCGTGCCTGCATCTGCCGTAAGACATGTGATGTGTGGTATTAGCTAATTGATTTGCCGAATGTGTGCCACGTGTTGAGGAGTGGCTGTTAAAATTATATTTGCCATACAAGCGTTGTTTACAAATAGCGTACACAAAAATATAATGGTATCTGTTGCCCTGTCTTGTTAGCAGACCTGTCACTATCACAACGATTAAACCAATGATGTAGAGAAAATTATCCAAAGCTGGAAAGAATGTGCTTAAACTAAAACAAGCCGAGAAATGATGTGCGCGAAAGGTTAACACTTTGAATCTAATAGGAATTTGAATTGTAAAGTAGAAAAGAGAAAATCAATATAAGGCAGCAGCTATTTTAACAAAAAATAAAATATTTATATTTAAATCCACAGGAAGCGCGGCTTGGCTGCCCACCGCAACAAACCATAGGCAATAATGTAGAATCCAATGCCAAGTGCGAGGTTAATTACAACAGTTGCCCATATTGGCACCACATCAAGACCGTAAGCGGTAATGACGTCCTCACCGGTTTTGTAGCAAGAGCCGTTGTCCGAGTCGCACGTAAATTCCAGTCCTTTAAACTCGTTCTGCATAAGGCCCGAATAAGCGTAAAAGATAGTGCAGACATATTTGATCCAGCGCAATACGGGTGTGATTGCATCAGCATTAGCCAGATTTCCCGAGAAAAGCATAAGGCAAGCCAAGCTGACAGGTGCAATGGTAGTAGCAATATCAATTCGACTGACAACCATAGCCATCATAAAGGCATAGCCGATGGAGCAAAACAGCATGGCATAGTTGACTGCCAAGTTAATGAAGAACTTGCCGGCGGTGTACTGCAGATGCGAGATAAAGTAGATGCCAATGTACATGATTGTATAGGGCACAAATACCACGGGCGCAAGACTGAGGGCCCGCGCAAAAAAGTACGTGGTCATCCGATACGTTCCGCTGGACCGTTCGCGGAGTAGAACACTGCGGCCAACCATGATCACCACCATCACTGGAAGGATGACAGGGAAGACGTCAACGAGGACCAGAAAAAATAGTGTACCGATACGGTTCTGCACTGAAGCCTGGTTCTTCTTGAGCTGGAAAAATACAAAGCCGATGATTAGCATCATTACCATGGCCTGTACAGCCAGACCCCACACAAACGACCTGCTGCGCATGGTCATCTTCCAGTCGCGCTTGAGTAGCACAATCATCTCGCTGAACCAGTTGTTCATCGGTGGCGGCTCAGTCAACACTAGATTTGCTTGCTCCTCAGTGATGTCGCCAACTAATTTGCTGCTGTTTGCGCTGCTAATACTTCCACTAACTGTCGATGCACCGCTGTCGCCCGCGGTCTTTTCTTCGGAATCTAGCAGCAGTTTGGCACCACCATCCCGAAACTTAGAAAACGAGTCGGCCAGTTCCTGTACACGCTGTTCGCTTTTCTGCATTGCTTCTGCCGATGCAAAGTCAATTGTCATTAGCTCGATAAAAAAGCTAGCCGGGTTTGAGTTGGTAGACGGATAACCAAGTTGGTCAAAATATCGAACAGCTTGGTTCGCTGGTCCCATGTACACCAACTTGCCTTGCGCCAGCAGAATGATTTTGTCAAACTGCGCAACCATCTCGGTGCTGGGCTGATGGATGGTCATCAGTGTGCATAGATTGCGCTCTCGCGACATCTCTTTGGTCAGCGTCACAACCATTTCGGCAGACGACGAATCCAGCCCCGATGACGGCTCGTCCAGCATCAGAATTGATGGATCCGTCACAAGCTCAGTGCCAATGCTTACACGTTTGCGCTCACCGCCAGACACCCCGCGCATACCGCCGCCACCAATCATCGAGTCTTTGACGTGCGAGAGCCGCAGCTGCCGCAAAACGGTGCTGACGCGTTCCTTCTTCGCTTCCAGCGAGTATTTTTCATTAGACAGTCGCAGTTGCGCAGAGGCCATCAGCGTCTCCTCGACTGTCAACGATGGGTACATCAAATCGTCCTGCTCCACAAATGCTAGCATGCGCTTAAATGTATGTGGGTTGCGTTTGGCACCCTGGAATCTAATATCTCCTTCCAGTCGTCCGCCCTGTACGCGTCCAGAAAGAATGCTGAGCAGTGTGGTTTTTCCTGCCCCTGATGAGCCCATTATTGCAACTAGCTCACCTGGATAGATGCTACCGCTGATACCATGCAAGATGCGCCGTGTCCCGCCCTTTACTTTTACATCGTAGTTCAGATTATCCCAGCTAAGAATTGCCTGTGCACCCTGCGACTGCGCAGTTGTAGCGTCAGGATAGGCCATTGTTGACTAGAGTCTGGAGAAGAAAATTTAAGAAAAAAATCACCAGAGTGGATATTCTATTTCGTTCTGTTGCAAATATTGGTGGCAGTGTTTGTGCTCTGTCGAAATTTTGACGCAAGACACATCCGTCAAGTCAACTTTTATACATCTTCAGCGATATATTTTCGCAATAAAATACTGAAAGCCGTGGATCGATTACTAATCCATAAAAACATTTTATTCTATAATTGTGAGCACGAAATGTCCAATGGCGGTTTTTTGCGGCATTTTTTGAACTTCAAAATATTACACATTGCACAGCCGTTGGGAAAAGCGGCCATGCCAATGTAAATCTCATTGGGGGTTTTCGCTGATCCACCTTTAAACCTGCCAAGTTGATGCCGCTGTGGCCATGCCTCAGGGAAAAATCCCTCATTACTGAAAAGCCGATTTGTCAGCCAATACATATCTCGCCCCCGCGGAAAATCCGATTACTTTGCTACAGGATTTCAAACCCCATGTTCTTTTTTAAAATAGCCTTTCTAACCGAATAGAAAATAGCTTGGCCAAATGACCCTAAAGCTACCCATTCCTAAATAATTATTGAGACCAATGGAAGTAGGTCTGCTTGTAAGTATGAAAAGAACGTACTAATACAAAGCTCATAAGCCGCATAGTCAAATTTCCCCACATTTTCCTCTATATATAATCTGTTTTTCACAATTTGTTAAGCTTTTGTCCGACCGACCGTCCGACCATGGACAACGCTAGGTAGAATGGGTAAATGCGCGATACTTGACAAATTCCAGCCACGTTCCAGATGTTTGATTGGTTTGAATAAAAAGTAACATTGGCCAACTAGCATGTCCTAGCATGTAGCATTGTCTAGAAATAGTGAGTGTATTTTGTATCTTTCTTTAATTTTTAAATTAATATAATCTACACCAAACACAAGGAAGACGCATGGAATTCAAGATTGACTGTATATCTTTTGAACACATAACCGATAGAATGATGATTGCTGCGCTCTGCCACAAATAATGCAACGATACCATGGCTCTAAAAGCGGAATGTTGGGTATTCAAATCCTAAAAGCTACATATTTTGAAAAGACCCGCCATGCTAATGACAGGAATAGTTGCACGTCGCAGAAAAACTGAATTGTCCCCGATGACGACAATTTGTAGTTCAAGATTATCAGCCGGATAACTGCACCTTCGTGTAACCTGTTTTGCATAATTTTACATTTCCGTTTATCTAACCATGGCTAACGCCAAGTAGAGTAAGCAAGTATTTTGATAATCTAAATATTCAAGCTACATTGCATTTTAATGATTTTCTACTATATAGTAACATTGTCAAAAATAACAAACCTTAACCAACATCGCTAAGAATAGTATATGTTACGAGTCTCCCTAGGTGTGGAGTGTTTATTATAAAATTTAAACTATTATTGCTATATAACAATGGCTTTTATACTTTAGCCGCTTGTTGTTCACTTATTCTCCTTTGGTAAAAGCAATACCATCAACGTGGTAATGTTCCCGGGTCAATGGCCTGCAATATCAGCCGTGCTCCCTTGTAAAATTTTGCTTGGGTGTGCAATAAACTCCCCGAAATAACTGATTAGAACCTTGGTAGAACTGCTTTTGTGCCCACTCTATGTAATAGATATTCACACATAGTTTGTGCTTTGAACTTAACTTCTGCTTCTTGTGTAGTTATAAAAATGATCTACTAGTTAAGCTTTGATAAGCTTGTTTGGCATTAAAACCCAGTGTTATTGGCAAACTTGTTGTTTTAGTTAGCTTCTAACTAACTACTAACTACCCCCTCCTCCTTTTCATCACCCTCATCGTCATTTGAATATAAAAGTATATAATTGATCCTATTATTAAGTATTTCTTCCAATCTATCCAAGTCACTAATAATATCTCCAAATGCTTCTAAATCTTTATCACTATAAAGTTCAATTAAATATTGTGTATCACTCTTTACTTTTTTTAGTAGGTCAAGTTGATTAAAGTATACATTATACTCACTATTCAAGGAGAGTGGAGTTACTCTAATTGCTGCCTCAATAAACTTTTGCAAATCATTGAAATGACAACCTTCACTACTCATTCTGTGTGCAACTGCATAAAATACATTAAAGGTGATAATATTGGAGTTATCATTTTCAACTCCATTTCCGTTTTGGTTTAATCCAGCAAAGTTCGAGAGACCCATCCTTTCTTTTGTATCTGTTCTTGTGAAACATATTTCATTACAGTAAATATAGTGATTCTTTAGAGAATATGGTTCAATTGGCACCCCATTCCCGTCAATAACATGAAGTTGTTGAACTATTTCACACACTTCTTTATAACTCTTCTTAGGATCGCATACAACCGTGAGGAGATTACGACCCGATGCTACATAAACTATAGTACAACATGCTTCCACACTCATATTATGTTGATCAAAAACAAGTAGGTATTGCTGATAACTAAAGTGTGAATAAAGCTACTTTTGTTTGGTAAGTAGAGTAGCATAACAAAATGAAGGCTTGCTTGCTTTTTATATGTACACTCCCTTACACTTTAAGTAAAAAAGCAATACTCCTACTCGAAGCATTTTCTTTTTTATAAAAATGAATAAACAAGGAATTGGGGCAAGACTTCCCAATAAATTAATTTGTCAATTGTTAAACTCCGCTTTTTTAATAAAAAAAAACTAATTTGTTTTCAAAGTTTCTTTTTAACTCAACTTGCTAATTTTATGAAACAATGTTATGACTGCAATGTTTGCGTGACATAAACTTTTAAAAACCGCTAAGCAGTAATAAACGTACCACGAAAATTGACTTAATAAAATTAATATATTTTTCAAAGAAATCTCGCTCCTTATAAAGTTACAGAATGGCTAAAAATTAAACAAAAATGTAGAAGTGCTGAAGTCAATAATTTGGCTGTACAAAAAATCAGCCAACAGCCCCCCATAACAAGTTTATTGATGAAGTCAAGTTACCGCCAAAGGTTAATGGAAACAAGGAATAGCTGAAAATTGTCTTACAGGACTGTCAACTTTACCTTGTCTCCATTAATAGGCTTTAAAAATCCTCATGTAACATCTAAACGGAAGCAGCGATATCGGCAATATACTT
>JANBQQ010000280.1:0-20509 GCA_027577275.1 Coemansia sp. RSA 988 | reverse complement strand
AAAAAACCGAACACACACGCGTATATGAGAGCTATTTCAAAAAACCCCCCCTGTCTTTTTTTTGGATAGGTGTACCTTCCAAGTCCTGATAGCGTACAGAGCAAATAAAAGAGGAATAATAGTAGCTCAAATCCCACTAAAGACAAAAAAGTATAAAAGACGCGTTGTTTCCCAAAGCAACAATAAAAAGAGAGAGCAGATTACAAAAAAAGCATGCCTTTTCCAAGAAAACGGTTTGTTCCCTCCTCCTTTTTTTCCCCTCCCACACTTTTCCAAGCCAAGTAGTGGAAACCCCCATCACAAAGTGATCCATGTGTTTTTTTTCCTTCCTAGTAGAGGCCTCTGCTTTTTCTTCTTCCGAGAAGGCCTCGCTTATTGTGCTTGACTTTTCGCTCAAGTAATCCAAAAAGGTTGAATGCGCACATGGGCCAAAAAGGCTGACCTGGGTCGGAGCTGTCTCACTTTGGATCCCAAATGAATTCAGAAGCTGAAGATTTATCTTGTGTGGCTCAGCTCAATACCCCCCCCAAATTACTTTCCTATGACCAATCAGCTTGATTTCTTCTATTAGCTGCAGCACGTGCGCATCGGTTCACTATACCAGAAGCGGCTCGAGTCGCATGCAATCTTCTGCCAAACAGCTCAAATGCTGTTTTCATGCTGACCATTGGCACATCAAGTGAATGGCGTTTGCATCATTTAAGGTAGTGTTCTTTCTAACGATAAATATTTTGACGTTCTGTAATGCAGTGGGGAAACAGGCTGTACCTTGTTTGCGGGCATAATTTGCACCAACAAAGAAAAAGGCCAAGAAGCAAAACAGCATTTTAGTATTTTCAAATAGACACGCAGGAAACTACCGCATAGTGTTAATTCTAGTATTAATGTAATAATAATTACCAACAAATAAAATCTAGAATTTTGTGCGTATCTGTAAAAAAAAGCGTGGTCGAATGCAAAATTGTCAAGGGCTGCAATGATTGTTTGATTACGCTGTCCCTTGGTGTTGATTAGATGAACATATATTCGGGCGCCATGCCAACGCGCGCAACACAAAATGCACTGTCCTCTTAAAACAAATATCTTGAAATAAAAACAGAAATGTGTTACGAGGGGGGCATGGATGACCCGGCATGCCATTCACACGGGAACACTACCGCGTTGATGGCATTGCATTAATCAAAGGGATGCAAGGAAATAACAAACGGCTCAAGTATAAAAGCCATTGTTCGATAGTAGTAATTGTTTTCCTTTAGTATAAGATAACTTCAAAACCTTTATATTTAATTGTAATAACCTCCACACCTAGGGAGGCGCGTAACATATATTAATACTCAAGTACCAGAGGTAGAAATTTTAATAATATTATTTTTGCCAAGAACAATTACATCGTCTTCAGCCAATTGTATATTACCAATAGTTTCAGCGCCAGCATAATTAATATTAAGCTGGTTATGTAATTTCCTAGCAAAATCACGCACAGTAGTACCAGGTTTAACCAAAACACAATCTTGAAAAGCAGGAGTGCCAGAAGATGTATCCGAAGCGCCAAAAGTAGTAAGATTCTTCACAGGAAATACCGGTATAAACCCAAGCACTTCTACAGCACGTATAATAACTTCTTGTACCCCGGTAGAACCATAGCGGAATAAAACAAGATCGCGAATATTATCTAATCTTCTAGACATTTTATCATCCAAATCACGCAAATCTTCTTCAGAAGCATCGGCTTTGCTTTTAAAATCATCATCCCCTGTTTCGTAACGTACATAGCCGTGTTTGGACATTTTACGTAAGAAACACTCGCTTAGTGCAGAAGTCAATACAATATTATCTCCGCTGACACCATCACGTAAGAAAGTATTGGCGTCATTAGTAAGATTTTTTTGTTGGTAACGACGAACAATAGCAGAGATATTTTTGTCAGCATCTGGCATATCGATTTTGTTTAAAGCAACAATAGTAGGAAAGCGTTGGTCCAAAAATACTTTTACAAAGTAACGAACGTCTTCCATATTCCAATTCTCTATTTTAGAATCCAACATACCAGAACGTAAAGAAATATCCATAGCTTTCTGTACAATATCTTTAGTAGTACCATATCCAGCCAATTGACCATGCAAAGTGTCAACAACAGATATAGATTTAAGAGCAATATGACGTCTAACAATACCAGGCCATTTTTTATCCAAATTACCAAATATCCAAGCTTCTATTTCGCTTCTCAGCCATTGTATATCGTTAATAGGATCATAACCTTTAGTTTCACGACCATTATCATCTGTAGTACCTGATGCATCTACTACGTGAATCAATACATCTGCAGATCGTAAATCGTCTAGAAACTGATTTCCCAATCCCCGACCCTCTGATGCTCCCGGGACCAATCCTGCAATATCCATTAATCTAATAGGAATAAACCGTTTTCCATTTAGACATCGTCCATATCGTGGTTTACAACGTGATGATACTCCGTGTTGCTTGCAGGGACAGTCTAATGGATAGTATGCTATTCCCTGATTGGGTTCGATTGTGGTGAAGGGGAAATTGCCTACTTTTGCTGTTGCATCGCTTACGGCATTCAGAAAAGAAGACTTGCCTGCTGAAGGCTTGCCTACGCAGGCAACAACAAAACTGGAACTCATTGTTGTAAGCCGATTTAATAAAGAGAAAATGAAAGGGGAAGAAGAGGAAAAACGGAATCGCCAAAAAAGAAATATTTCAAAAATGGGAAGAAAAAAAATGGACTTGCATTATTTGCTCCTAATAAAAAAATTTTATCTTTAGGGATTCTTTATAGCGAGTTTACAAGCTCTTCTTGGATGCAGTGGAGTGCTCGAGCTGCATCTGGGCAACCTTGTCCTTGTGAAACTTTAGCATGAGCAGATCACCGATTTCACTGAACTGATCGAGAGCATAATCCAGATCCTCACGAGTATGTGATGCAGAAATGCAGATACGCACACGACCTGTGATGATAGAAGTAGCTGGATAAGATACCACAACCACTGCAATGTTTCTGCGAAGACACTCGCGCGAGAAGGCTGGAATCTTGGCGGGATTGAACAGTAGCAGTGGAATAACTGGGCTTCCAGGGTTGCCCATAGTCATAAAGCCCATTTCCGTCAGACGTCTCGCCATATAACGCGAGTTAACAGCCAACTGTTCCAGATGTTGCTGGCCCTCTAGGGCATGTTCACGGTCTTCGCCCATAATCATACGCATAGAGCTGCTAACCTGAGCCAGAACCGGTACGCTCATGGCCTCAGCATATACAGCCGAATGCGAGTGAAGACGCAAGTAGTTAATCAGCGCACGGCTACCAGCAATGTATCCGCCAGCGGCGCCAAAGCTCTTAGTAAAGGTGCCCATAAGCAAATCAACTTCACGAGGATCAATACCAAAATGATCACACACACCACGACCACGTTTGCCTAGAGCGCCAATAGAATGGGCCTCATCAACAAAGAGATAAAAGCCATACTTGCGACGCAACTCGACAATCTCAGGAAGTTTAGGAAGCTGACCCTCCATAGAGTATAGGCCTTCAATAACAACGAGGATTTTCTTCCACGGACGATGAGTGCGCGGTTGACCCTGAGCAACACTAAAGCGTAGTTGTTTCTCGAGATTCCGCACATCGTTGTGTTTGAATACGCGGATTGTTGCGCCAGACAGACGTGCGCCAGAAACCAACGAGCTGTGGTTGAGTTCATCCGAGATAATAAGACAACCCTTTCCAACCAGCGTCGGAATGTTAAGCGCGTTAGTCGCGTAGCCCATGGATACAATAAGCGCAGCCTCAGCACCAACAAATCTTGCAACCAAATCTTCAGTTTCTGCCAATTGACGAGATCTACCGACTTCAGCACGAGAAGAGCCCTGAGTAATACCATTAGCACGCATTGCTTCCTCAACCTTATCTGCACAAGGACCTTCACTCTGCGCAAAACCCAAGTAGTTGTACGATGCCAGATTCAGCACATTGAGGACGCGTCCTGTAAACTGAAAAGTATTGTTGAAATCCTTAGACACTCTTTCAAGTAAATTTACGCGACCGCCAGCTACACCAGTAATAGGACGATTGAAGCAATCACGGATACGACCATAAAGACGACGAGTCCACAAGCTCTCAAAGTCAGATACCATAGGAGCATATCCGTTCTGTTCGCGTAACTGTACGTATTGCTCAGGATGGAGTATCTTGCCAATAAAATCGCGCATATGTGCAAACATTATAAGCATTAGAAAGCTCAGATAAGTAGTAACCAGAATAAGAGTAGGCACAGCCTCAAGCTCATTACTCTCCCGCACATCATCCCCAGCCAAATTAGCCTGCTCCGTATCCTTAGTAACCAAAGGCGTCGCTGTCTTTTCGTTGAGAAGCAGAGTCGAGCTATTCTTTGGTGCTTGCTTGAAAGGATGTTGTTCTCCACCCACTAAAAGTCCATCCTTATCACGTGCATGTTCAATGAATTCAGTGCTTTTAAAAGCATGGACCGCGCGTTGACCCTTTCCCATGGTCTACTTTGACACCTGCTGGTTACAATAAGTGCGAAAAGGAGATTAGAAAATTACGAGTAATACTCTAAGGCTCTTACAAAAAGCGCAACAAAAGAGTAACCAAAAATATACTAAAGAGGACGAATTAGAAGAAAGAAAGAAAGAAAGAAAGAAAGAGGAGACTTTTTCTTTGGTCTACACGCTCAATAACAACACTTTGGTCAGAAAAACAGTAGAGACTTTCTTCTGCATGGAAAAAAGGGGGAGGAGGTTTGTTTATGCGATGGACCAGAAAAAGCAGTTTATAAGCGACTTTAAACTAAACACTTAACAAAATATAAAAAAGGCTAAAAGTGGAAGGGCTTACAGAAGAGAAGAAAAAGTGCAACAGAGCGCAAGCCATGCGGGCAAAAAAAAAGAGGGCAGCGGACGAGGGAAAGATTTCCTCCCAAAAAAAAAAGTCTGGCCAAACAAGACAGAAATCTGACCGACCAGCTCTTCCTCGTCTTTTTTTGCGCTAAGTGGAAATAAGGACAGTGCGGGATTTCGTCGCGCCAACCGCAGAAACGTTTATCACATCTTTTTTTCTTCAGCTCTTCTGATAGGCTAAACCAAAAAAGCCTTGAAACCAAAAAAAGGGCCCAGAACCATGTTGTTTCCACTCAGTTCGTGCTACTATTTGATTTCCTCTATTGTGCCACAGAAATCAGCCAATAGATTTCATCGATAGTAAAGAGCGGTTTCTAGTTTATCATTGGAACATATGAATAGCGTGTGCAATGAGTAAAAGCTGTCTATCTTATCTGTTTTGTATATGTTGTCAATAGTAATTCAAACTTAGTTTGAATACTCCTCCCCCTTCTGAAAATCCTCTCTTACAACTTCTTCTAAGGTCTCTGCCAGATCGCACAAGAAAAAAGTGGAGCATTACGAAAACATAACTTATCTTTGCTTTTATCCTTCGATACACTTTCATTAGATACTCCAATTACCCTGCTTCTCCACTCAGTTTGGTGGCCCGTTATCGCGTTTCTTATTTTATGCCCCTCTCTGGTTAAGTTTACTAAAATAATTCCAATCTGTAAACAATCCAAGTTGTTCCACTCTGGACCAATCACAATGCTCACAAATGCTTCCATACTCATTGAAATGTTTACATGCAAGAAATGCAATATTCTGCAGTCTGTGTCGATCTACATGCCAATCGGTCCAGCTTCGGTCCAGTTTGCTCATTTCCAAAATCCATTGAAATCATAACATGTGATCGATCAGCAAAAAAATCGAGTCCAACTCCAGACCTGCTTGCCTCAAGTGGATTATATTCTTCCACAAGTAATCATTGTGTTAGCTTTCGGTAATAAGCTTGTTACGATCGTCCCTTCGCAACAAGTAAGACGCAATGATGTAATTGAAAAAATGACAAACGCATTTAGAGTATTACTCTAGTTTCTTGACTCTGTTCTTGTGGATTTTGAGCATAAGCAAGTCCCCGATTTCGCTGATCTGCTCAAGCGCATAGTCCAGATCTTCGCGAGTATGTGCCGAAGAAACACAGATACGTACACGACTGGTAACAACTGTAGTAGCCGGAAAAGAAACCACCACCACGGCAATGTTTCGTTTATGACACTCATGCGCAAAAGCCAACATCTTTGTTGGATTGAACAGCATCAGAGGAATAATAGGCGCTCCATAATCTCCAATTATCATAAACCCTAGTTCTTTGAGTTTCTGTGCAAAGTACCGCGAATTAACTGCCAACTGCTCCAAATGCTGCTGTCCCTCTAATGCATGTTCGCGGTCCTCTCCCATGATCATACGCATCGAACTGCTGACTTGCGCCAAGACTGGCACGCTCATAGCCTCCGCATAGACTGCCGAGTGCGAATGCAGGCGTAGATATTCTATCAGGTCTCGGTTGCCTGCAATGTATCCACCAGCTGCGCCAAAGCTCTTTGTAAATGTTCCCATTAGCACATCCACCTCGCGTGGATCAACATTGAAGAGATCACAGACGCCACGACCACGCTTTCCCAATGCTCCAATGGAATGCGCTTCATCGAGGAACAGATAAAACCCGTATTTGCGACGCAGCTCGACTATCTTTGGCAGATTACAGTACTCGCCTTCCATTGAATACAAGCCCTCGACAATAACCAGAATCTTTCTCCACGGACGGTGGGTGCGTGGTTGGCCCTGAATAATACTGCGACGAAGAACTTTCTCCAAATCCCGCGTGTCATTGTGTTTGAATACGCGTGTTACTGAGCCAGATAGTCGAGCGCCAGAGACAATTGAATTGTGGTTGAGGGCATCAGAAATAATAAGACATCCCTCTCCTACCAAAGAGGGTATGTTAAGAGCATTAGTTGCGTAGCCCATGGATACAATAAGTGCCGCCTCAGCCCCAACAAACTGTGCAACCAATTCCTCGGTTTCTGCTAGTAAACGAGTGCGACCAACTTCTGCACGAGTAGAAGATTGCGTGATTCCGTTCGTTGCCATTTCCTCAATCGCCCTATCAGCACAAACCCCTTCGCCCTGTGCAAAGCCCAGATAATTGTACGATGCCAAATTCAGTACGTTCTGCAACCGACCCGTGTAATGGACTGTACGATTGTAATCATGCGAAATGCGCTCGCATAGTTTGACATATCCTCCTGCGACGCTACCAATAGGCCTGTTGAAACAATCCAACATGCGTTGGTAAAAGTGCCGCGACCACATGCTCTCAAAATCAGATACCATTGGTGCATATCCGTTCTGTACTCGCAGTTGCACGTACTTTTGTGGTAGAAACAACTTCCCAAAAAAGTCCTCCACATGCGCAACTGCCATAACCAGCAAAAAGCTCAGGTATGCTGTTACTTGCGTAAACCACGGAACACCTTCCATCTGTGGTGGTTTCTCGTGTGGAAGCTCGTTTCCAGCAAACGAGGCAATTCGTCCTCGCTTCTGTTGTTGTTGTTGTACATAATGTGTACTCCTGATAGTTGAATGAGGGTTAGCAGCCTGTGTCTCTTGTTCTGATGATTCATCAAATAGAGTTGTACGCTTTACGTTTTTTAAACTGTCGCTGCTGATTCCATTAGATCCATTTTTGTTCTGTGATGAGCCGATTATCTCAGTTACACTGCCGAACAACGCCTGCGATCCATGTTGGCCTTTGCCCATTGCGTCTCTTTAGGCTGTGATGACTGTAGTGTAAAGTAAACAATTTCTCAATTAAAAAAGGTCAGTAGTCAATACGTGAGGGGAATAGGGGGGGGGGGTGTTTTTTCACGGAAAAACAAGAAGGGCTTGGCGTTTCTTTTTAAAAAAGACCAAAATTTCTCTTTCAAACGCATGGGAGAGAGAGTGCGAAGAAGAAAGTTCATGATAGAGGTAAATAATAATTTACTTATGATCGTCCCCTTTTCAAGCCATCGTTTAATAAGGAACGCGCATGACAGCTGACAACGAGGACTATCCAATCCACCCCTTCCCCACAGAGAATCTGGTCATCAACAGAAGAGCGAAGAAGGGATCTGCGGAATAAATCCCTGTTTTTTTTGAAAGAAATCTTTGATGTGCCACAGTGAAAATCTCGTACATCATGATTGTCTTGAACACGCATTTATTAGAATCACTGTCACCCCCAACCAGTTTCTTCTAAATAAATGCGCTCTGGTGAAAGTCTCCGGATTCCTTCCAAACATCTATAATTTGTTTGAATCACAAGACAACCTTTGACTGTGGATATTTGACACTAACATATTTTTTGATTTCTTATTTCTTCATCCGCTATTGCGCAGACTGCTTTTTTCGATGACTTTTGTAGAAAGAGAAGGGGAAAAAGGATTGATGTGGGATCTGACGATCGTTATCTTTTACAAAAATAAAACAGAACAGGACTCGGCAGAGTCATCAAGCATGTGACAATACCTTCTGAGTAATGCTGAAATTACAAAACATCCAGTCGATCCTTAATAATAAATGTGGTTGCGATGCTTAGAGATTAGCAAAAAAATTCATTATGCACTAGTTGCGCCCCTCATTTTACTATTATGAACGACTATCGCAATACATGCATTTGCACTATTACCAAAAAACGATGACCTTTGCCTTGTCTAATACCTGCAGTATCTTATATATCGTGCATATAAATATTGACAAGTTTCAAATAAAATAAATTTGTTTCATGTTATCAGGAATTGAAGAATTCACAGTGCCGCTGTGAATTTGCCCCAAACATGTTTGATTTGTTACAATGCAATATAAACAATAATCCAAAAAGAGACCTTAGTTCTCGACAAGGAGTAACCAAGCAGTAGCCGCTTGGGCGCTACTTTAATACTCCTTTTCAGTTAATTAAATGCTATGAACAACTACGAGAAAGCATTAGGCATATGTTCAGTGCAATTTCATTGACTCCGAGCAATAAGCTCATCAGCAATAGATCCCATAAAAAAAATAATATGAATGGTCAGAGTTTTACAGGTGGATTTTCAAATAGCCAAATGGTATCCACAGGTCTCTTAGTGCTTCTAAAGCATCCATGTGTATCAGAACCATTTCCACTCGAAAGAATGCTTAAACTAAACAAAAATGGATTTAATAAAAAAAACCCCTGGAGTTATCGAAATAGAGGAATTACATGGCTTAGTTGCGCCAGGCATTCAGCATAATCTGTTGGACACACATTAGCGCCTCATAGCGGACTTCCGGATAATCAGAAGTCATCAAATCCATGACCCTAGTTTTAGCGCCGATTTTAGCAAGAAGCTTCTTGCCCTCGGGGTTAAACTTGACATACTGCGACAGGTCATGGCAGGCAACTGCCAACGCAACATCGCTGGTGCTTGGTGACACCAGAATCTTCGCTAGTTGGCGGACAACCCAATGGTCATTGGCATCCATTTTCTGGATATGCAGCTTCCAGAACTGCTCAGAACGATGGCTGCCTGCTCCCCATTGCAATTTACCAGAAGCCAGTTCATTGATGTATTCGTCCCAAGTGGTCAGCACACCAGAGTGTTCGCCCAAGTCCTCTGCCAATTGGCTGACGCCCTCCTTCAGGTCGGCATCCTTAAAGTTACGCCCTGTCGACAGCGTCACCAGACACGCAGGAACTTTGGCCACCAGCATATTCGGCACATTAGCAGCAGATGCCTGATGCAGCATATTGGCCCACGTGCTCACAATCACACGAATGACCTTCTCCTTGACTGTCGACCGCGCAATTTCAACCATAGTCGGGATAACATCGTACTTCTTATTAAGCATCGCCGCAATTGTCCTTTCAAACGTCAGTAACCACAGACAAAAAATAGCCTCATACTGAGTCTGCGGAACAGCAACCACACCGCGACTAGCACGCGGGCCAGGTGAAGAAGCACCCTGTTGCTGCGAGGGCTGTTGAAGCGATGACGAGGATGAGTGCTGAGACCTCTTTAACACATCTACGATCTGAGCCAGACATGGTGCAGCCTCATTGTATAGCACACCACGCGCTCTGCGCACTCTCAAAGCTGACTGCATAACCTGTAGCGCAACATCAACCACCAAAGTAAGTTCGCTCTTCAAACAACGTTCGAGATACGCAAACATCTTAGCAAAGGGAAACTTGTCAGATGCCCTGCCCTTCACTGTGACTACTACACCAACGAGTATCTTGCACGCCTTCAACCCCAGATAGTCGTCCTTCTTCTCCATACAGCGAAACATGGCGTGCGTTGTAGCATCCAGCGCATTAGCCAAAACTGCTGCCGATAGAGGGTCCGTTTCCACCAACTCGTCCAATACCACCAGTAGGTATTGCAATGCATCGATACTAGAGAGCTTCTCTGTTAAATTGACCAAAAGTGGAACATATCCAGAAAGGTCAATGTCGCTGGTACCAACATTTATCTGTTGCTGCTGTTGTTGAAAGTCCTTTAACTGCTTCAGTTCCTCTGCAGTTATTAGTCCTGCTCTCGAATAACCCTCCCAAGGAATGGGCTTCACACGCACCTTCTCTGTAAACTCATCAAACACCTGATTGCTAACCATCGCTGGCGGTACATCGGGAACTGCCATCTCGCTAGGGTAAGGTTCAGGCGCTGCCTTTAGAGGATTCTAATAAAGATTGTTCGTGGTAATAGGTTCTTGAATTGTTTAATGAGTGCAAAATGAAACTAAAAGTGAATAAAAAGAAAAGACTACAACTAGAAACAGAATGAGGGCAAAAAGGCGCAGGCTCTTTTCCGGTTGTGAAGCTGACTCCCAAATAAAGGGGGTGGGAAGGTAAATTCTAGATTTTGTGCTGAACATGATCAGTGGTCAGTCTTTTTTGTTTCGTTATTGTGGTTATTGTGGTCAGAGAAGCGGCAGGCTATTAGAGACTTCAACAACTATCTGAAGAAATCTATTTACATTTTGTGTTGTAGACACTGTCTCAGGTATACATGCAGGTGTAGCCTCTTTACAGGAAGTGACTTGTGGTCAGGGAGTAATGGAGTTTAGTATAGGAGGAATGTGTTTCATGGGTACGAAAGCCAGCAAAAAAAACAGCATTGGCCTGACGTCATAGAAACATAACCGAGTAGTTGGTATTGCATATATCATGTGCACATTCGTCACAAGAAACAGGCTGCACAATATGAATAGAGGTTATATGTGCGAACAACAGAATTTTACAATATTTCTTCAGTTAAAGATAAACTCCAAAAACCTTAAAAACCTTTTCCACACGAAAAACTAGTAACAAATAATATAGTTATTAATTTCCTTTAGCAAAATCAGAAAAAACCACAGAATTACAATTCATATATAGACTTACGCCTATTAATTTGAATGTTATCTTAATCTAACCCCTATCTTTTTAAATTTTCTGACAAAATATTTTAGATTGTCAATATTGGCTCTGCTCAGTGTCAATGTCCGGCAAACTTTCGGCCACAAGAAAAATATATACTCATCAAAAACTAGTGCAAAGGGCAAAGTGGAGTCTGTGCTTCCACAAAAGCAACTGAAGCAAGTAGATTTTTAACCTGTGTTTGCAGCTTTATTATGTTCACGTGTTTCAGTAAGCCCGCTTATTTTATCAACGGTTGTCATGAAGAAAAGAGTAAATCTTGCAGAAAGAAAAGATTGCTTTTTTGGGATTGCTAATGATTTGCGCTTCCCAAAACCCCCTCCCTCATTTTAGTACGCGGGTAATGCTTGCAAATGTTTTTAACAGACATAGGGAAAATTCATGTAAATATTCCAAAAGAAAGGAAAATCCACGGTATTTTCTTTATAATGTCCTTCCATAAATCGTTTTTAGGCTGCTTCAAATGGAAATCTGACAACTTTTCCTTTGCGGATTTTTCACACCTTTGACAAGGATGACCAATGCAATTATGTTGCAAAAGATGTCGGAAACACAATTACAAAGTCTTCAAGTAAGACATGTGAGAAGAAATGAGTAACAGCAGGCAGAATTTTTATCAAATATTCAAATATTCATTTATAAGGTCAGTTTGTCGACCAATTCTTTTCAAAAAAAATGCTTTCACTACATTGTGAGCGACTAATCATCATACAATTTTATCCAAGCCTTTATTTTCTACAAAGAGAATATCTCCTCTTAAACATAATATTATCCTGTTAACCAACCTACTTTGACTATATAAACATGCTTCGCATACTCGTTTCTACCCTAATATCTATGCTAATATTGGGAAACTATGCAAGCGCATACAAATGCCAGAACGTCACAATCACCATTCCAAAAACTGACATTGGTGAGATAAAGATAGTCGGGGGCTATGCCAATATTACTACTGCAGAAGACTACCAGATATCAGGTACACTTTGTTTACCAAAATCTGGAAAGTCAAAGATAGTACAACTGCTTTTGCATGCCGTAACACATGACCGACGGTACTGGGACTTTCCATATGGCAGTGGAACATACAGCTATCCCAAGACAGCTGTAGAGAGCTTCGGGTTTGCCACACTAGCCATTGATCGTCTGGGCACAGGGCAAAGCTCATGGCCACCAAGTCTGGAGACAGGACCAAATCAACAAGTAGCGACGTTTCACTCTATTGCAGACCAGTTACGTAAAGGTAACATTGGAGGCATTGCATTTGAGAAAGTTGTTGCTGTTGGACATTCACGTGGGGCGCTTCTTATTGAGTATTGGGTTGCAACATTCCCTACAGACATGGATCATATTGTTTTGACAGGTTGGTATCGTAATGTCGACCTAACTACTCCAGCGTTTCAGAAATTCTTTAGCAATTTAGTGCCCGTTGGCCAGGTGCATCCTAATATGAAAGCACCAGATAGCAAATATGTGACACTGGCCACAGAAGAATCTCGCGTTGCATCCTTCTTCCATAACCCAATGTATGAGCATAAGATCAGCGGTATAGATTATGCAATCTCTCAGCCTTTCACTATAACCAACGATGTAGAAATTATGTCACTGACTGCAGGCACTACTCGCTTTAAAGGAACAGTACTGGTAATTTTTGGTGCAAATGATGCCCTTGGCTGCATAACTGGTCTATGCACAGAAAGTATTTTTGCCAAGGAACCGACTTATTGGAGTGGAGCTTCTAACTTTGCTACTTGGTTAATGCCAGCAACGGGGAACAGTATCAATTTACACAGAACTGCACCATCCGCTAATGCTTATATCAATGGCTGGCTATTTCGTAATGGTGTAAACCCTTATGTTTAGTTTGTTTAAAACAATTTTTAGCAACAAACAAAGAAGCCACTTGCGGCGCTTACTTCTCGGGATGCTGCCTGGTATCCTGCAAATCCCAATTGCCATTTCGTTTCGAACATCTGAGCTTGCCAGGGGGGTTGCTAAACATGTCGGCTGCAGACAGAACCTATGCTATGCCCACCTAAAGGTACGCATATCAGTTACGGTAGTGGATGTTTTGTTAAAGCCAAGTTAGAAATACTTTAAGCTCTTGATCCAGTGAAAAATGTTGGCAGCTAATAAAAAAAAACACACTTATTGTATGCTAGGGCATGGCAAAGATATATAAATGTACCGAACCAAACAGGAAGAACACCTTTGGTACTTGAAGTCGATAGTCACCTGCTGCAATCATTGATTAAGCACTTCTATTAATACATAATTCAACTAATAACACCACAAGGAAAAAAGAAAATAACACAGACCTTAGAGAATGAGCTGGAGCTTGCTACGGCCATGGTGTGACAGCCACCAGCGTCTGACCCACCTGCCGACAGGGCCCAAGACAACTAGCTTTTCATAGGCCAGGCATATAACGACATTTGTAACACAGAGTGCCCAGAGAGTCCATCTGAATTGACGTGGAAGAACGTTGTGGCCGATGGGGCTATTGTAATCGTCAATATGGATGGAGCTAGCAGAATAACCCAAGTCGCGCAGCACGTCAGTATTGCCACAGTTAATGCGGAATAGACAGCCAAAGCGGTTTGGATCAGCCAACGCCAATACTGACACGGCAGCCATAAAGCCACAGTACAGCGCAACAAGCAGGTAGTTTGTGTACCAACTGCGTCGGAAGCGGTAGCCAAAGTTGTAGACAGCCGCGCCATTGATAAACTGGAACAGACACACAAGAGAGATTATTTCAGCCTCGTAATTGTCACCGAGCAGCCACCAGCGGACAGTGTCGATGTCGCGGCTATCAAACTCGTTGCAACGAAACCAGCTTTGACGGAACAGCAGTCCCATGATTCCATAAAGGAAGGAAATATTCACAAGAGTCTGACCCCAGATGGATGCCAGCGTGTGCGCGCCTATCAGACGAGCTGTGGGACGGGAAGGCGCCAGGGTTCGCGCGGTCTGCGCCTGTGTTACCGCAATGCAGAGGCCGACGGTAATGAATGAGTCGATGGATATCCACACGGCCTGCGGCACAATCACAGAAAAATAAAACTGCACAAGCTCAAGCATGCTCATAGTAGTAGCGTAGTTGATCAGAAACTTGTATGCTGCCAACGATGTGGCCAGCGCCGCACGACCCTCGCGCAGCAGCGTAACGCAGGCGCCAACTGACCTGTGCGCGGAAGAAAACGGCGCAACAATCGACGCATCAGCGGCAGACAGCGCCAGGCCCACGTGCGCAGCGCGGATGGCTGCCATGTCATTGCTGGCATCGCCTACCATGGCGGTCACTGCACGCGCCATATGCAATCGGATACACTCGGCTTTACTCTGCGGCGTCATGCGTCCAAACACACGAATGCGCAGAAGAAGGTCGCCGTCCAGCGCGCCGCTTGCCCGCAGCTGTTGAAACGCCGGCTCGGTCACTGCCAGCTCCACCGGCGGCCGAGACTCTGTGCTGCACGATGCCGCAGCATCCTCCTCAGCCAGCAGCCCATCGAGATCGGCTATTGGCTCATCGGTGGTGGCATCGCGCCATATGAGTTGTGGCTTATCTGTGTGCTTCTGCTGCAGCTCCATAGCGCCCAGCAGCACGCGTGTGTGCAATGGTACCATGCCACACTGGCGTGCGACGTATACACCAGTCAGCGCAGCATCGCCAGTCACCATCACCGTGCGGGTGCCACCTTGACGCAGCTCAGCAATGGCAGCACTTGAGTCATCGCGCAGAGAGTTGCGGAACAGTACCAGTGCGGCCAGCGCACATCCGGCTTCCAATTGCGCACGCGTCATCTGTGCCACGCGTGCAGTCTCGTCAGCGTCCAGCACACGATGTGCTAGCGCCAGTACGTAGCAGCCCTGCCGCGCCCACCCTGCGGCCACTGTCGCGTAGTCGCTGGGTACTGAGTCGGCAGCCGCCATGCGCCCGACCTGCTCAAATGACCCCTTCACAAACACATGCACATGTCCATCGCCATCGTGTACTACCACCGTCATCGACTGGCGCGCATGCTCAAACACAAAGCGCCGCTCCACGTATGCAGTCTCGTCGCCCTGTGGAGACACCAATGTGTCTGCGCCATCGACCAGCTGCCAGCCGACAGCGCGAAACTGCTCGATGTCGACAGGATTTCCAATCAACCGTCCGTCGGCCTCTGTCACCGCGTGGCAGGTTGCGAGACCCAGCCGCACGGGTCCTGATGGTGCCTCATCTGTTTCTGAACCAAAGGTCGGCACGGAAGCGCACGAGATGGGCTGCACGGCAAAAAAGTCCAGGCCCTCGCGTGTCAGCGTGCCAGTCTTATCAAAGCAGAAGACGCGCACCTTCGCGGCCAGCAGAATGCGCGGAAGATCAACGCTGAACAGCCGCTGACCCCGCAGTCGCGCGGCAGCTACCGACTGGCCCACCACCAGCGCAGCCGGAAGAAGGGGGCTGCATACTTGCGATACTACAAACACGCCGTAGCACCACGCCGTTGTATCATGTCCCATCAGCCATACACTCAGCGCAAAGCCTATGCCACCATACGCCAGTAGAAACGCCATGGCCACTCGCTGCTGCCCAGCAAAAACCGCGCCTGTGCCCTCTGAAAAAGCCATGCGTTGCACCAGCTGGCCTTTGTCCGTCTGCGTGCGCGTGCGCAGCACCAGAATATGAGTCGCCAGGCCGCCGTCTGCTCCGTCTGCCTTCTGTTGGATGCGTGTGCCTGCCAGTATTGTGTGCACCCGCCCTGCGCCTGCTCGTATGTCGAATGCGCTGTTGCCGCTCGGCAATGGCAGTTTGCGCACTGGAGTTGCCTCGCCCGTCAGTGCGCTTTCATCGACCACTGCCCCGCCACCAAGCACACACCCGTCAAACATCAGCTCCATGTCGTCCTCAGCTGCAACCACGTCGCCCGGCACCAATGCTGCTGTGTCTACATGCGCCCATTCGCCGTCTCGCAGCACACGGCAGCCGCTGCGCCTCTCTGCCAGACGCTTGATCCGCCGCTCGCTCTGCTGGCGGATCACCACCTTTACAACTGCCGATGCCAGAATCACACCCAGCTGCACGCACGCCATCTTGTAATAGTTGAAGTAAAACCATACCCACATGCACATTAGCTGGTACAAGTACAAAAACCCTCGCAGCTCGTACACCATCCCCATGCCAAACGACGGTACTGCAACCTGCACCAGATTCTCGCCAATCAGTGCCTGCCGCTCCAGTACCTGCTTCCGACTCAGTCCACCACTACTGCGGAGCAGCTGTGTGCTGGTTGTGCCCAGTTCAATCGCATGACTCTCAAAGCAGCCTGTGTCCTCTGACAGCACGTACCGCGTGCTGTGGTATTCCAGCACCGTCCACTTCCCGCAGCCCTCTGCTACCACCCGCTCTACTGCGCACGACTCAACGGCAACGTCCAGCAATAGCCTGCGCTCAAGCTTGGCGCTTATGCGACCCACCCACGCCGTTAGTCGGTTCTCCACGCCCTCTGTCTCCACTGCTGCGCTACGCCGCGCTTCTACTTGCACCACGCGCGCATCTGCTAGCGGGCTCTCAATGCGGAAATAGTTGCGCAGCCGCGACTGGCACAGAAGCACCACTACCATCCACAGCGCCGTGATGTGCCATACAAAGATGAACACTGCCATTGATGTACCAGAGCTCGCCAGCAGCCCATATGCAGCTTCGCCTCGTACCTTTCCGTAAACGTCCAGCACAATTACGAAAAGCAGTGCCATCCACCCACACGTCGTTGCCAGCGTCAGCCAGTACAGCCCCGCTCCCACTAGGTTGCTATCGAATCCGCGCATCAGCAGCATGCCTCCCGGCAGCACCGCTGCTGTTAACCGCCGATCTCTACCAAACACATCTGCGGCGGCTAATGTCTCTGCGCTGGAACTGCCGCCCGACTGAACTTCGTCCTTCCGATCCTCCAAAATATCGGCTCCCTTTGCCGCCAATGCTCCCACCTGCTGCTGCTGCTGCTGCTGCGGCTCGGGCGAGCAGAGTTGCCGAGAGCCGACCACTGCTGACTCCCTCAGACGTTTGTAAATGTGCCAAAGCAGGAATAATCCCACCTCTGCTGCGACAATGGCGTAGAATGCCAAGCAATAGTTCTCCGTAAACGTCAGCCGTGCATCCCGTGCGTCCGGACAAGTCCCCCAGATGGCCGCTGCTGTCGCATTCTCTGCCCATACATCTACTGTCAAATCCACTCTGCCGCCGCCATCACCTTCTGCCGCATTGTCTTCCACCAGCCCCCATTGCCTCATGCATGCCAGCTCGATCTGTTCCTCTTTAATACCAGAGTCGTAGTTCTTTACAGTCACAGTCTTTCCGTAGGCCGCGCACGCCTTGTATTTTGTGGTACTCTTGCCGCACAGACATGGATTCTTCACCTCAGCACAGCTTCGGTGGCACTCGCCGTCGTCGCATAACCGCTCGTTTGCCGCGCACTCATGCAGTGCAATTGCATCAGGGCAGTCTTCAATGTTGAGCACACACAAAACGGGACAGTTCAACCCGCTGCGATCTGCCAGCGGACATGTATTTCCCTCAGTGTCGACGCTGTTTGCTACAAGGCAAATGTAATATGGTTAACCGCAAAGAATATTTAATCCTGCCAACAAAAATGTACCCTTTGGCTGTGTCCAGTCCACCTATCGTATTCGCTCTAAACATAAAATTATCTTACGTGTGTTGAACGCTGGGAACGCTTGCCCGCCGAGTGCAAAGCACACGACAACCACCAGCACCTGCTGTAGTCGCCTCGTCAGCTCCCTTTTCCAGCGCTGCATTATGCTTTTATATTAAGTGTATTCGGATACAGTTACCAGAGAAGTATATGCAAGTTCGGTTGCAGATCAAGAAGAGAACAAAGTCAACGAAGAACTCAACACTGGTTTCTTGGCCTCGTGAAGATTAGAAAAAAAAAAGCTAAGATTTTTTCCCCGTCCGTTGCTTAACGGGCCACTTTCCCAAAATGATAATGAAGATAAAAATATGATCTTCACTCTGTTGGGGAGAAATTAAAATTAGTTAACCGGATGAAGATGGAAATTTTCGATTGTTACCCGCCGTTCCGTAAAAGGCAGAAGCGAGCTATCTGGATGGAAAGGGAAAGGAAATAATGCCTTTTCAGTCAAAATAGAACGGCTCGCTTGTATCTTGTTTCAGCAACATGTTTATCCGGAAATTCGGATGGTTACAAAGTTGACTCTATCGCAAGACAACTCTGGAGGGGAGAACCCAGGAATCCCAAAGGCAACATCCTGAATTAACAACGCTTTTGGTTTATTTTCCCTATCCTTTATAACGCGCTTATACTATACTGTTGACCCTGCTGATGCTGTATATTATAAAATTAATTTATGCTAGTTGTCTGAATCTTTAGAACAACTATTCAGCTTTTTTGAAAGTTGTCTTGTTTGACTCTGAGCGGAGGATTTGTACTTGCAAGTCATAGATTAGTTATAGATAGATAATTTCTGGATCTTTATTTTTATCAATACTTTTTCCAAGATAATCATATTCGAATATCTTGTGCACTACACCGGCGAAAGCAGGAACAACGTCATCTTCATCATCTATGATTGCGCTAACGCCATCATTGCACGAATAACGTAGTACAATTTTGTCATTGTAGCTTATAAATGGGTAAAGACGCTCACCATAACTATCTTCATACAACTGATCGATACCTTCGATGTCTCTTATTAATCCCTTTAATATCATTCCTTTCCAATTTCCAAGTTCCATAATCTTATTGTATGCTTCCGAATATCCACGCTTGTTGTCACTCATATGGTAAGTTTGTGGTTGATTATCCTCTGATATCACTCTAACACTGCAAGGAATGTGCCAAAGCTCTCTCTCAACTTGTTTATAATTGGTAGCAGGTTCTAGTTTCATTTTTATAAATTATTGAGTACTCAACTGCCAGCTAATAATGACGAGTATAAAAGGTAATATTATCTTGACAAAAAATACAAATTAATAAATAAAACGTAGTCAACGAGCACTCGTTTTATTTTTATATTGGTGGGAAACACTACCATGTAACACTCTAAAAGCATTATACCTGTGCAATGTCCAGCTATATCTTTGTAATAGAAGCGCGAGCAGCTGATTAACTGTAGAGCACTACAAAACACCTGCATGAATGTTTCAAATGATACGCAGATACGGATAAGTTTAAAAAGAGTTAAATTTCCCGAACTCATTTTTTTCGAAAAACGCTTGCACAAACGTTAGCATGATACTTGCCATTTATAACGCAATTGCCGAAGAAAATCTATAAACCCCATTTTTAATTAAACGCTTTTGTGTGCTATTATTATACCTGCAAATTAATAAAAGCCATCTTGTACAAAAACGGAACAATGTGCAACTGGTAAATGATGCTGACACAATATTTATTGTGCTATAGACAAGCGATAATATTAAATTAATGGTGCTTGTAGGTATTTGTTTTGTGACGGCACAACTAAGTGGCAGAACAACAATTATGCTGTGTCGTGAAACATGTCTGAATAGCTGATGTCAAATTTATTAACTTTTTATTTTCTGGAGTAAAATAGATTGCAAATCACTGAAGCAGTACCAACTAGCATCCTTAAACATTCTTTAGTGAAGGATTCAGGCTTAATCTTTTAAGCACACAATTGCAACGCATATTAGCTGTAGATGGAAAAAGCAAATGTCTAATAATGGGTTTATATTTCTTGACAAGAAGTATCAAGACAGCATTCAAACTCAGCACCACTTTCAATGCTTTTGCTTTTGTCAGTTAATGCTAATAAAATTACTAATCCAGCTTTTGGTATATGCACCAAGTAGTTGCTTTTACCAGAAGAATTAGGCATGTCATAAAGTCTTATACACGCTCCTGGACTAGCATGGAATTAGACAAACAGGACAAATCTCTTAAGACCGTTCTGGTCTTAGGAGTTCCAGGATCTATTTATTCAACCGGCAAAGCCAGTCACACCCCACAAGTGTGACAAGGCACGACCGCAGCAAATACTAGATTGTTAGCACTGCTAAAGCAGCATGTCATAAAAAATGGCTTTATTCTTGTTCATGTAAAACTTTAAAACTATAATTAAATCTTGCCAATAGTTGTCTTGAATGCCTCTACTTATTTTGTAGAAACTTTGAAATTGCAAACAATG
>JANBQQ010000279.1:0-20526 GCA_027577275.1 Coemansia sp. RSA 988 | reverse complement strand
TATTTTTAAAACCGCCAATTTAATGATGAAAAAGAACCATCTTTATTTAGCAGAATGGTGTAAAGTTGAACCACTGCATTTCTGCAGTAAACGGACCTTTGTTCCAATCAACACTGCCTGCCCAACCACCAGTCTGCGTGCCGTCCCAAATTCCCATCTTTGCGCGCGAGGCATCCGAAGGAAATTCATCAGCACCCTTGTTCAGCGTTCGTAAGAGTCCGCCATTAAGATACCACTTGACGCTATCTTCGCGAAGTTCAATGGCATAGTCTTGATATGATGTACTAAGATCACTGTCCTTATGTTGACTCACACCAAATGCCTGAGATGTGGCTTCAATACGATGTGCCTGGACATAATACATCGTCTGAACATGTGTGAGGTCTTGACCAACCCATTCAAAGTCAATCTCATCTGATGGAGCGGGCCCCAGCAACAGTAAGGCAGTCACAACCCCGCTTCCCGCGCCAATACGAACTCGGGCCTCAATCCTTCCATAATGAAAATCCCACGGGTAGACCATCGTTGTCCCGCACTCTTGAGTAAGCCTCCACACAACAGAATCCTGCGTCTGATAGGCGTTTTGAGGACACCATACGAAACTAAATTTGCTCATTGCATCTGACTTTGAGAAATCGACATATTCGCTCTTACATGTGTAGACCCTATCGCTAGGCTCCTGTGAAAATGTCCCCGCTGTAACCGAGTTCGAGTTGCCCTCGGGAACAAGCGGAATAGATTCAGAGTCCTCTGCAGCGCTGTCTGTGTCAGACTCTGTAGATCCAGCACTCGAAGTTTCGGCTGATGTTTTGTCAGAGGAAGAAGATGAGGGTGTCGGCGTTTCTTGTGTGCTGCTACTGCTGCTGCCACCTTGGTTGGAGCCTCCTGATCCTGACAGGTCAGCAAGGTTTATTGGCCCGCTTCCTGCCTGAATTAATATCTCCAAACCATCTTTGATATCTCTTTCACGAAGCTTCTGAGAGCTACGTACCGCAGAAAAGGACCTGCCAACACTGCGCACTCCTGGACTATATGCCCCTTTGTATACATCCATACCAAATAAAACATCTCTGAGGCAAACGCCCAGGCCATAGTTTGCGGCCAATGCGCCAGGTATAAAAAGCAGACAGAAAAGTGCAAATGTGTGTGTCATGTGTAGTTATAAGTGAGAATAGAGTTGTAAAAAAAAAAAACAAATAGGGACAAGGAGTTGCCATCAGGTGGACAGGTTTGTTGACAATCCCTCTACAAGTAGAGATGTTGATCAATGTTGATTGGATTAGATCACAGAGCCGATAAGCCTAGCACTTCGCTTTGGCGGGCAAAGACAAATTCGACACTTTCCTTACTCTTTTTGTCTTGAGATTGTAAATTGCTTTATATTTTCTGTTGCACATCCTCACATATTGTCTTATTAGGTAAGCCAAACCAAAGTTGGCCTTTGCAGCGGGATCTAGGATATTGCATGCTCAAAACGCAACTCCCGATTTCCAATTAGGAGCAGTGTGCCTTTAGGCAGTCTACGTGCGAGAATGGCACATCAAGTAACAGTCGTGCTAAAGTCAGCTAAATCAGCCAGCTTTTCCTGTACACGGTGGATAATTTTGCAGACATGTAGGAGATAGCAACAGCCATGTCGACTGCCGGACGCAAGTTCCTTACCTCTATCAACTGGCCTGTGGTCAGCTCTGTGCTGTCAAAGCATGCAGAGATCACCAAGTCACTTGGAGCTTTTCGTAAGAGCTACGAGGTGGCCGAGGGGGAGCTCACCCAACTGAAAGAGGCTAACCGCCCAATTGATTTTGAATATTATCGCCGCGTGCTCAAGAACACAGAGATTGTGGACAGGCTCGAAAAGATTGCAAAGGCGCAAAATATCACCAAAGTCGACCTTTCAAGCCAACTTGAGACAATTTCAGCATTCGAGGCGAAGGCAGTTGCCTCTGCAGAGTTGTACGTTAAGGAGACGGAAGCCAATCTGGCAGACCTCAGCGAGACAGTCAAGAACATTGACCAGGCTCGTCCTATCACCCAACTTACGGTCGATGATGTAGTCAAGGCCAAGCCTGAGGTTGTTCAGCGCACTGAGGAGATGGTCAAGAAGGGCCAGTACACTGTCGATGGTTATGACGAAAAGTTCCCTAGCCTTGTTATGATTTAAGCAATGTTTGCTGAAGCTCAGCATGGTCTTTTTTCTTCTAGAATTGATGGCACTTTACTTGAAATCACAAGCACCAGCGGTATTGATGGGTTTACAATTATGCAGACAACGTGTATCATACGAGGAAATGGTCCTACTCAGCAGAAGCCTTACGCTTCTTTCTAATGACAGCAGTGAGATCGTTGACCAAGGGTGCGATAGCTTGATTTGCTGTCGTAGGCTCTTGCACAACATCAGGGCCTGTGGTAGATGCGCTGACAGGTTTAATGTTGAATGTGGAGTCAAGAAAATCGATAAAACGTCCAGAGGCAGCTGCAGCTGCATCTGCAGTCGAAAAGTCCATCACTCGGTCAAACAGCGCAATCAGCACATTATCATAGTCCTCAAGTGACAGCAGTCCTTGATCTGCTGTGGCTTCGGACAGAGATGGCTCGAGCACTTCAGTAACGCCTTTGACAGGCAGCCACGCAGAAAGATACGCGGCGCGGTGTCCAGAGCCGCATTCCTCGCTGACAGATAGCATCTCCAGTAGCATTGCCACGGACCAGCCCCGCGAGTGGGGTTCGGCAAGTAGGCGGGTTATTGGGTCGTCAGGGAATTGCAGAACGCAGTCGTGGGCGAGGCTGTCAGATGGATAAGGCAGACCCCATTTCCAATCGACACGATCAGCAGCTTCTGTAACTGATTGCGCACCTGTAAATGTGTATGCATCGTTTGGCTCTGCACCTGGAATAACACAATGAGCAACAACCTTCTCTGAAGGACATTTATGCGCAACAGCCTCTTCACCAGAGGATTCTTTAGCATTGCTTTGCAGACTGTAGGATACGTGGGACATTGCATAGATCAAGGCAAAGGAGATAGTCCGCTGCCACCACTTGATAAGCGCAAGGTCGTCCAGAATATGCTTGCCAGGATTGTCCTGCGACTTTGCAAATAGGTACTCGTGCTGTGCACGCGCAAAAAGATGTACACCAACAACGGGTACATTCAACGCTTTTCGGTACTTTTGCAGAGAGCACAGATAGCCAGCGACGATCTGGCGAGCTAGGGGCATCCGGGAGGACAGCATACCTGACGTGTCCAGCTTCTCGATGCATGTATCAACAGTCACTCTTTTTTTAAGAGATCGGGCGCTATCAACCTCGACTAACAGAGTCACAAACTCGCGCGCCTCAAGCCCAGCAACCAGACAATTGCCTTGCGAGATCAACACCAAAACGCGACGCGAGAGCGTGTTTTCGGCGTGAAAGTGACTGTGCTTGCGACAGTGTGGAGTCAGTGACTCTACTGAGGTATCAGCAGTATGCACCACACGTACGTCAAACTCATTCCCGGCAGGAAGAGCACGGAGAGCAGCAGCCACATCCTCTGCAATTCCTGTGGGCTTGTGTGTATTTTCCATCAATATCTACGCGTGTGGGGGAGGGGGGAAGAGAAGAGTTCAAAGAATAGATAGGTACTGGAGAACAAGAGCGAAAAATGAGGATCAAAGTAACTACATTTTTGGTGCCAGTTGCCTGTCATTATCTGAAACACGAGGTCAGCAACGCACAAGAAATATTTTGGGACTCTTACTAGGGCTTCACAGGCAGCCTAAGCTTGATTGAAAATGGCACATTGGATGTGGGATTGTTGGAAAAAATTAGCTGCATGAGGGTATCGGTGAGACAGTTCTTGCCAACTCTAAGAACAACCTTTTTTGAAAAAAGACAAGCGCTTATCACTCTGCATGCTTATCGCTTTCTCGACAAAAAGAAGAAAACACATTCAGCAAGAAGGGCGTTTGTTGCAGCTGGGCGAAATAGAAACACAAGACAATGCTGGGATACAACATCCAAAGAAGAAGATAACAAGCAAAGAGAGGCAGCATCGAGATGGATTTCGTGGTTGGGCATGCATAGAATTAGGATGCTTTATGTTTTCTGCACTGGCCGCTGAGTAAATGCGCATTGTGGTGTTGGAATGCGATATTTCGGCAAGTGGATATATTGCCAACGCACGCATGCATGCTTCGTTTGACATTCTAGGGCAGCGCAAGCTTTTTAAATGTGCAATAGTATCAGGTGCTTCTATCTCGGCCACTTACACGGACAATTAGCATGTTCAGGAGTATGTGCGCTATCTCTGCTGCATTTAGCCAACAAGAGCATTCGAATGCTCATAAGGGTTAGCACATGCTCAGCGATAGTTTAAGCCTTTTGTTGGTATGTGTGGCGCAGAAATAATCAATGATAAGGGGTGTATGGGGTAGCGCTTTTGCCACTGTTATTCTATGAGCCCAGTCAAATGCTTCTGGTAGCAATTAATCTCTGCTCTCCTTTAAAAGTGGATCTGTATTAAAGTATTAGCAGTACCGAAAATAATATGTTAGCATAGCCTATTCACAAATACTACATCCCAGTAGCAATAACCAGCAGAGAGTGTGAGTTCTGAGGCTATTGTGTGATGGAAATGTTGTGTATCCACATATCCTATGACCCAATTCAATCAGATTAGTACAATGGGTTAGACATGCAATACATGGAACTGAATATGACACCTCGGGCGGTCAGCAAGTGGTAGTATAGCTGATCCTAAGAACTTGCCACAAATTACAACCCTTATCATTGAAATGGCAGCAGAGCTAAGCGTTTGTTTGGATAGCCAAGGCGCAGCACACACAGTTCTTGTTGATATTTACCACAGAGATAAGCAATTTATTTATTTATTTTCAGACAAAATCGGGCTAAAGTAGCTTCAAGGAACTGGCAATCAATATGTACTAATATTGCTCAATGAATGCGCCTAGATAGATTGTGACAGCGACATACACAGCTATATTAGCAAATCCAGTGTATTGTGATGGATTAGTAGCCAACAAAAATGTGAATGTGCCAGATCGGGATGGATATTCGCTGGGGGGAGAGCGTCAGCTTTTTTGACACGGGCAGGAAATGGGGGGACAATATTTTCTTAGTAACTTTGCTTGGGTCAAGCGATATTTAATAGTGCAAGTAATTACAGCAGAGTTGGAGGCGTTGCACGGTGGCACTGGTGGTTGAGTGCGAATCTGCTTACATGAATTCCAGCCAATGAAGATGCATCAAGCAACGCACCCAGATTTTGGAATTAGCAAGTCGAGTCGGACGACAAAGGAAAAGTTATATTTATACCGCCAGTAGCAGGCTGGGAACGACTTGAGAAGAAAGGCCAAGCGCCAATATCTGCAGGGGGGACTTCCCAGCCACAACAAGCAGAATGGACTTGAGTACACGCAAGAACAATTAAAGAGGGATTTGTCGAGTAGGTCTAACAAAGGCAATATCCGAGTACTTTTGCTTCCATGTGGTGGTATGTGCGATACGTGGCATTCTTGTTTGCTCATGGCGTGGGTTTCCACACGGCGGCAAGTGCGCCGGACGGACAGCGGGTTACACGATCAGCAACAGCAAACAGCAAGCAGTGTTGGATGAACGAATGAGCATTGTATCGATTCCCAGAATTTTCAGTGCGACAATGGCTAGTGAAAATTGCGGCCGAGGTTGTGGTATCTTTACCAGCAATGGCAGCAGCACTGGAAACAATGCTCTTATAACAAAAAGTCATCGAGTGCAAGGCGATTGTCGCGTCGCTCAGGCGTGTCTGCTTGTCGCCCACGGCCAACAGCGTCAGAGCAGCACAGCATAGCTGATTGCAGCGGGGACGCCAAATGGCAGCACAGAAGGCGGCCAGATTAGAATGGCACACGCGACAGCTACGCGCAGGATTAGGGAGATAATCAGCTATATACAAAAGTCAGGCACTGCAAAAAAGGCGGCAAGTCAGATTGGCTTTGGGCTGGCTTGTTCAGCGGGCATGGTTTGTTGCGAGTGGTGGGCCCAGCGGAGGGTGGGGCTGGGGGGCGGCAGAAGCCCACCCCCGGCTTTCGGACCCGCGCTTCCATCCCCCCTCGAGCCCACCCCCCTTTCGCCTTGCATGGTCGATTTTCTTTCAGTCGGAGCCAGAAGTTCCTTTAAAACGAGCCTGCATTACCCATCAATTTCGCATATCCAACAGTTTCAGCCTTTTCCAGCTCTGCCTGTCCACACTCGTTGTTGCATCCAACACCTGCTACTGTTCTGCTGTCGAGTGCTACTAGTGCCTCTCTGCAAACCCATCCTCCCTACTACTTCTACTGTTCTGCCTCTAAGCACGTTGCGTGCCCAGAGTCGCCTTTGCCAGCCCAGCCAACCCGAAATCCAACCGGCAACTGCAGCTGTAGTTTATTCGAGTCCCAGACACCTCGGCTCAGCCTGTGCACGCTTTCCTTTTATCACAAGCGCTTGCAACCCGAATAGCTTCAGGATACGCTTAGCGCCTTTCTTCCAAACAAGGAGCGCTGCACACCTACTGGCTTACCCAATTGATCTCCTATTGGCGATTCGCGAGAGTAATGTCAGATTGCTATAGCTTGTGCATGATCGACATCTAACCACCTGCAACATTCATTCACGCTCACTCTTGTCTGTTAAAGACTCCACAGTAGCTCTTATTTTACCAACCGCGAAGTGCTTCGATCGCTCTGTCGCAGACTTTTCCTTAACAACTCCCTGCTGTGTCTTTGGAGGGTGACTAGTCTATTTACCATCCTTTCTACCGTCTCCAGTCAACCACTTACGCTCCTCTTATATCACTTCATCAGCGCTTCCCCCCGCGAGTATCATCGGAATAAGTAAGTAGTCGTTCAGTCATTTGGCACACGCTGTGCTCTGTCCGTGGTCGGCCATCCTGCTGGCGGCTGCACTCTATCGTCGGTGCCATGCATGTGGCAACAGGTACCCTGTACTCGCTGCCGCCACAGGTAAAGCAGGGTCGCATCTTGCGGGCGACAGGGCGTTGCGCTTGTGTTTCTGGGAAGCGCCAGCCGCACTCTGGATACCTCGATCCTGCGCTGGCAAGATATCCACGTCAGACTGCCCTCTCCCTACCTTGTCTGTCTTTTGCTGGGGCAGCTGCCGATCAAGCACTGGACAGCCATTGGCTGGTCTCCGGCGTCTTCATCCTTTATAGTACTCTGGGCGTGCATGTAGCGTTTGCAAGTGGGGAGAGGCTCCACGGACTCATTTCCAGGGAAGGACCTGCTTCTGATTACCGCTGTTGAGATGGCCAAGGGCCCAAACCACGCTGCTAGTGCAGTCTATCACCACCCTAAAGCAGCCTATGCTATACCACTAAACGGTCTGACCCTCTTTGTAATTTCAATATCCTATACACGTTGTAGGCCGATATCAACATATAGGCGGCAGTCAAAGCATGCGAGGGGACGAGAGCGTCTCTGTCTGCCAACTAGAAGAAGCCAGCCGCGCACTCGCTACTCTGTGCAAAGACATGACCAGTAGCATCGAGGTAAGGCATTCAGCTACTACACGCTTCATTTAATCTTCGCACATGTCGACTGCATAGGGGAAGTCATGGCGCGATACAGAGCCCGACAATGCCAGTAGCTGCAACAGCAGCTTGTGCAGGCGGGGGGGGGGAGTAGAGGAGCTGGGTTCAGCGCAGCCAGTAGCAGCCATATATTAAAATCCGGGATGCTGGCGAGGCCCGTGCCGACCACACGGCCGCCTCAGCTGGCAACCCGTGGGCGTGTGCCGATGGCCGGAGAGCAGCACAGCGGATGGGTGTGTGGGCAAAGCGCAGTAATGGTGTTGTGGGCGAGTAGCCAACCCGCTACGAGTAGACAGAATAATGACATGGGCGATGTGCGCTCGGTTGCATCAGACTCGAGTCCGGATTCTCCCCAATTGCCCGACTCGAAACAATGATGCAGCCGAGTGCACATCGCCAGGCCGACTGGCTCGGTGGGCGGGCCCTGTAGCCCGATGGGCGTATGCACTCCAGTTTCTACGTGCCCGCTGCAATTAAGACGGATGGTTCGACGCGCGCCTCCTCTCCAACATCTGATGGTACTCCCCCTCTTCTCTCCTCTGAAATCTCCCCTCCTCCCTCTTTAGCCTCCTATTCTATTTTCTGGGCCTGCACTAACTGCATGCTTGTTATGCTCAAAAGCTGCTGTCGATTTATTTACACTTCTGCGCGTAGGATTCGATGGCCTTGGAACAACAGCCCAAGCGGCGACGCACTGAATCACGGGTACGTGCGACGCAACAGCTTCTGCGCACAATAGCTGCTGGACTATTCGCTGCATATCACTCCCACTCGCGAATCGGGCTTGAACAAAATACTAACACATCTCTGAGTCTTCTGCCGTCTGTGCGTCATTTTGATGTACTGGCAGGGTTTTTTGCACCCTGTTTGGGACTAAACTTAATTTAGGCCACTGCCACCGAGTCTCCGCCAGCGGAATCGCCACTCGCAAAACGGAGCCCCGCGACAGCCAAACGCGCGCCATCAGCCGTGGCGCACTCACTGCCCGCCATACGTTCGCCAACAGTTCCGTCACTACAACCTATGCCACTGCATCCGCCGCCACAGCACCAACCGGCTCAGCCGTACCACTACGACTCGCTGTCAGCGTCTGTTCCACCGCACCAGGATCACTACGGCTCGCTGGCAGGCACGTCCCAAACACAGCCGCAGTACCACTCGCAGCCGCCGCTCCCGCAGCCACATGACCCGTCGCCGCAGCATTTGGCAGGCTATGCTCAAACTGCCGGCGTACAGGTTTCTGCGGCGCCTGGAGTTGGCACTGTGCCAGCGCGCTTTCTAAGCGCAGCCACCAACACGCAGCAGCACCAGCAGCAGCAGCTTCCGGCACTCGCATCCCATCAGCTGGGACTGGCTGCGCACTCGGCCCCTATGCATGCCTCCGCAGTCTCAGCACCAGCTGCCGCCACCGCTCCCACTCCCTCTGCGCAGCTTCCGCAGCCATTTGTATCCCCGCACGGTATCCCCACCTCTCTGCTTGGTCACGGCTCGGCTGTTGCCAATGCCGAGTACGGCGTGTGGTTTTATCCTCACCACCATTTGGCCCAGGCCGATCGCAGTATGGGCATGGCCGGAATGGCTGGCAGTGCAAGCGCAAGTCCCTTATCGCAGCACACCATTGCATCGACTGATCAGTCATATCCTTTACATGGCCAGTTTGACTCTCAGATGCGTTATATGGCCGTCCCAGGGCAGCCATCAGGCGCACCTAAACCCGTAGTCTCGGCAGCTCTTCCGATCGACCGCTCTCTCCGCCCCATATCAATTGCCAGCCATCACCACCAGCAGCAACAACAACACGGGCTGGCGGCCATGCATTATTCGCAGAGCTCAGCTTACCCGAGCCATGCTCAATATCACCCCAGCTACTACCACCCACAGCATCAAATGCCTCAGCAGACTTTGTACCCGTCCATTCTCCCGAACCAACCTCAACATCCGCAGCACCACCCGCCGTTCCAGGCCCACCCGTCAGCGCTTGCTGCCACTGCACCAATGAGCGAGTGCAGCTCTGCACACACATCCGTTGGCGCTGCTGCCAACGGCGGTGTAATGCATCCCAGTGCGTACAATGCAATGCCTCCGTCCTCGATTGATTCGGTCCCTTGCGAACAGGTATCCGCTGCCCAAGTTGCAGCCGCCGTGGCAGCAGCAGCTGTTTCGGCTCATTCGATTCCCGCCAGCAGTACTGCTGCCGGTGTTGGGCCTGGCGCTCCGGGTTCTGCGTCTGGCAGCACTATTGGTTTTGGCGGCAGCCGTCTGGCTGTTGGAGCCAACGATCCTGAGCACCCAGCCATTCCTGCATTCAAATTTTCCATGAGCATGCCAACAAACTCCGAGTCGAGCATCCCAGAGTACTTTGAGGTAAGCATACGCACTTCTGACTGTGCAATATTCTGGTCCAACTACGCCAGCTTTTGCATGGCTAATCTGTTTGCAACTCACACAATCCATTGTTGCCACTAATTGCGCTATTTTGGCTATTTTAGAGCTACTCGCAGGGCTACATGATGGGTAATGCACCGATAATGGAGCCCAGTCCTGCATCCCCCGCCGAGCAGACGCTGGACGCTGAGTTGATGGCCAACCTGGATGGCCTTTTCATGAAGTATCTGGAGGCAATATGCTCAAACAGTAAGTACAATTCGTCAACTGCGCCATGCTTTGTTCTCTTTGGCATTAGGCCTGTCCCACGCCGCTGCGCGCGGGAACCAAATGCCCATTGTTGCCGAAGAGCACAATGTTCACTTTGTGCCACATTGCTTTGTTTCGATGTGCTTTCTATGCAAGCATTGCTTGCTTGTACTCGCCACGGCCTTCAGCAGCATTCCATTGTGCTTCCATTGACATGTCTATTTCCAATGCTGTCGACAACCACTACGCAATTGTCTGCTGTGCTGCCTTCAATGTCCAAGGCATGTCTTAGCAAAAGGCCATGCTGTGATTGCTTGGCCACCTTCACTGTGGTTGTGAGCCGCCGCCGTGCCAGCTCTGACTTACCAGCTTGGTAGCGGCTGCATGCACGTGCACGCAAACGCACACGCGTGCGCTTGGACAACCATACCGCTAATCGAATTTTCTACTTGTAAACTCCTTGGTATGCTGTAGATATCACCGTCGACTCTGAGGGCGAATCAATGTAAGTTTCATAACCCATCCAATCCTTTATTTTCGAATATGCATGCGCTGACCAAGCGTAATGTACATCCCCACTGCGATGTACTTTGTGCCTGTGCGTTATTCGATGCGCCTGCAGCCCTTTTCGTATTTGCGCTCCAGACTGCTTCCCAACATTATGAGCCCTTTGGGTCTCCCCTTGCCTGTGCGGCCCTCGCGGGAGTATGCATGCCTGCCTTGCCTTTATGTTCTTGGCGAGGGCCGATCGTTTTTAGCGGAAACTCGTGCTCTGTGCTGGAGTTGTAATACAAAATGTCTCCCCCCCTCCTCCCAGTCACGGTGAGAGCCTTTTCTGCATGCTTGTTGTCTTTCTGCTTGTCTGGAATGACCATGGGCTTATTATTTTTGGACTAGCGGTCCCAACGCGGTCTGGAAACCCCCAGGCCTTGTGAGTGCTTTTCCCGATGTCCCGCTGCTCCGATTTCCGCCGTCGATCCCGCTTGCGTCTATTTTGCCTGTTGCACATGGTTCCTGCGTTGTCTGACCTACTCTGATTTGGCTTTTTTTGGGCGTGTCCTCCCGGTGGCAAACTCCACCACTCTGTTTCCATTGCCAGCCACTGCTCTGGTTGCATAATTACTGCATCAGATTTCGGAGTTGCGCGCGTCTTCCAAACGCTTTGTTTACCTTTGGCGCTTCCCAATTTGTATCTCAACGGATCTTTTCATCTTTTCATCTGCTGCTTTTGCTGTGTTGCGCAATGGGCAGCTCTGCAGGTGATGTTTTCTTTACACGCGGTGATGGCTGCCTCCAACCTATGCGTTTATTAGCTGCAGCACTTGCAGGCTGTCGTGTGCTGATCTGCAACAATCCTAATTTCCACGCGCTCTGTTCGGCATCCTGGATATGGTCCTTGAGTGGCCGAAAGTGGGCTTGAGCATACCAATTCCGCTTCAAACATCCCAAATCAGCCTCCTCCCACATCCACTGTCCGATGAGTCAAGCTTCTGGACAAGCAGATTCGTATGCACCCGCTATCAGCTGTCAATCGCATTGTCTGGTTCTTTTCGTGAACCGCCAGACTTGCCTTGGCTCAGCTCCTTATTTCCCCCCCCCCACCACTTTAAACTACAAGCCCTTATTTCTACATCCCCAGCCCGCCCTGCGTATGTGCGTGCATGTGGATATATAATGCTCTGACATCGCGTGGTTTTATATTTGTATCCAGAAGCCGACTTTCATGGCAACAAAACCTGTTTGGGCTCATGCAGGCAATGCATTGCATGTAAACTCATTGACTGATCATTTGTTGCACTAATATTTGTGCGATCTTTGTTTTATTTTATTCTTCTTGATGCTGCACTTACGTAGCCACCAGACGCAGATGGCTAAGAAGCTGGAGAAACTCGAGCAGTGCGCCGAGTATCGTACATTCCGCTTCCGGATACAGGCGTTTTCCAACGGGTTCCGCGAGTTTATTGAGCGAGAGGCTGGGCTGACCGAACAGGCAGTGAGCAAGCAGCAACTGCGCAACTACTTGCACCAGCAACACTATATCTCGCGCTACAACGAGGACGGGAAGAAGGCCAAGAGCAAAGGCCATCACGTATGGAACGTCGAGGCAAAGAAGATTTCGCGCAACACATGGTGGTTCAAGGAATTTGTGCGCCGGATCGCAGCCCCACCGCCAAAGGCCATCGCTGGCGTACCCTACGAATGGACCCCAACAATCTGGGATCCGCAGATCAAGGCTCCCAAAGTATACTTTAGCTCCGAGTGGCTGCCTCCGTGGCTCCGCTGGGAAAACAACACACTGCGCGGCCTCCCGCCGGTTGACGCTTCTGACTGCAGTGTTGGCGTGGTTTCCAGCTACTACCAGGGCAAAGAAGGTAAGCATTGGCGCTAGACGCTGTCTAATCACCCTAACATTATTCAATTGCGCATACTGACAACTCTATGCCTGTGTTATTCGAAGCACTTTGACGTGTAGTGTGTCACTTCAAGTCGAACTTTACGATCCACGTGGTGCCGCACACGCCCTCGGGGAATGTGTTTCTGCCCTAACTTCTAGGCTGGCGTGTGGCGACAGGCAGGTAGATTGGCAATAATAACTGCTGTTTACTTCTATCCTGCTCTGCTCCAGACTTTGTGACTGGCGCAGACACGTTTACGTCTGCAACTTTCCCACCTCCGCATGGCGGCGGGTATAGTTGCGGACCTCATGAGAGGACGATCCAGGGCTGGGCTTGTATTTGAATCAGCCATGGCGTCCGGTATTTGCACGCATAACCCCCCAAGCACTAGCATAACGCAATGAAAAAATTTATTCTTCAGCCAGAGCGGTTCGCGAGGAAACAGTTGGCTGTTGCTATCAACATCTGGCATTTTGATATCCTCTGTATCTTTAGAATGGCATTAGGCGCATACACTCTACGCGTGCGCGTAGCCTTCCCCCATCTCTCGAGCTTTGGCATTGATAGTTGTATGGTCTATTGATACGCCTCTTTTTCTTTTCCTCTTCATTTCCTGCGTACTATCTATTACTTATATCGTGTGGCTGCTTTGTGTCTGCCTATTTCCTTTCTTTTATCACTAAAATTCCATTTCTTTTTGCTCTCTTTAGAAAGTTTGTAGTTTCAAACTGGCATCGATTAAACCTGTGCACTTCAAAAAATGTTGCGCATTTTATTTTGTCCATTTCTGGCGTTCAAATATCTCTAATCAATATGCTACTAGCACATGGCGGCTACTTGTAGCTGCCAGTGTTTCTAAAGCTCGAGCTGTCCCTAAGAGAGTCATTGTGTGCCTTGTAATCGAGAGCGCATTCAGCAGGTAGCCCCATTACCTGTTTCATGGTGTTGAGAATGTCAAGATTTGCCTTTGTGTCGAGGGCTGTCCTGTTCCACAGAGAAATAATGTCCTCCGAGTTTCTAATCGAAAGAACAATGCCACATATCTCGTCCGCTACCTCAAAGACATTGCCAACAACTGCAATTGCCAATCTCTCCCAGAGTCGTGCTGTCAGGCCCTTCTTAAGCCGGATCATCCACTTGCCGCCGTTCATATTCACTGGGTCCTCCCACACTGGTCTGACCCCAGCACGGAACATGTGGTAATCCGTAATAGTGGGTACCTGATCTGCGCGCTTCAGATGGCTGTAGACTGTCCAGAAGGATTCTACAGTGGCGAATGTTGAAATCTTAGTCATTGCTGCCTCATAGTCGCTGATTTTGTGGCCCGGTGCCCGGTGCATAAACCAGAACGACCAAGCAAAGCACAGTGGATGCTCGTCAGTCAGGCACTTTCCGATGTTGGTATCGCCATTATCATCACTGCCTGTAATGTCCTTCAATTCCTCGTGCTGATCGTCCTTTGTAACCTCTTTGTCCTGCGAGTCCTGGTCAATTGACCGCTGGCTGCTCCACGCACCGCGCTGTGAGTTTGGCGCCAGATACGGCTTAGCAGAAGCTACGGATCCGCTGTCCACCGCCTCGTCAGCCACTGTTGGCGCTGGCTGTGGGGTATTGGAAACAGGAAGGGCTGCTTTACTAACAGCTGCAGTCGAGGCAGCGGTTGCTGCTGGACCTTTGCCTCGTTTGTATTGGACAAGCTTTGTCGGTAATTTTGTGGTAGTCTGCGGGTTGTGGATCGCGTCGCGGGGTGTCTTTGTCGTCGAGGGCTGCTTGCTTGGCTCTGCGTACATGTGGAGAGAATATAGCGAAAAGTCGAGTGAAGGCTGGTCAATCCGAATTGCCAAAACTTTTTGGATTAAAAGCTAATGTCAAGGCCACTGCTAAATGCGCCTTCAAATCCTAGGCGTTTAAAAGTGTATCTGATTGACAGGTGTGCTGGAAGTGATGGAAAGCAAAATGGTACACAGAGCATGCAAAGGTGCTGATTGCAAGGAAGCGTTAGAGTCTAGCACGCGGAAAATATAAAAAGAAAATGTATCGGTTTTTTTTGACGGATTTTTAGGAAAAGCAAAGTGAACAATCCAGTTGTGCGGTGCCACAGCCTATTTTTCTTTGCAAAAAGTTTACGTCTGCAATTGTGATCATTTTTGGGATATTCAGCAATGCAGTTTTATGCCATGGATTAGTTGCGTTTGCGCTTGTGGGTGGATTGAATGTCAGCGCACTACCCAAATGGCGTAAACCCCGCCATGTCAAATGCCACAAAAGTATTCACATATCAACGCTATAATTTTTTTTTTTGCACAAAAGCAGTGATTTTGTCGAAAGCAAACAATGCACTGTGGACAAATGCTGGACAGCTGGATCCAGATATCTAAAAATGCAACTTGGCGCTCAGTTAATGCGGCGCAAAACCTTGCGCATGGAGCGTATCCCAGTAACCGTCAAAGCGGCGATTGAAAGTATGGCAATGGCAGATACAGCAACAAAGGCATTGGGATGCGACTCGAACGAGTTGATGAGGTTCATTCCGAATAAGCCGGAAAGAAAAGTACCAGAGCTGAGCGCGACAGTCAAGATGGTAAGGCGAATTTCGAGCAGCAGCAGACTATTGCGCTGCGAGTCGAGGATTATGTTGACAACATCCTCAGTGGTGCGTACATGGGATGACACGGATTCTATGTGATTGACAATCTCCTCGACCTGCTTTAAATACGTCTCCATCATCAGCTCAACCTCCTCGTGGTCGTCTATCTCGCGATGACTGTCTTTCAGCTTTTGTGTTAAATACATCCCGGCCAGATCCTCATCTTGTTCCAAAACCTCCTCAATAGCATCGCGGATGTTCAACACTTTTTGTTCAAAGCGCGAAAGACGTTTGGAGTACTGTAACAACTCTCTCAGTTTTGAGCGATCCACGCTGGCTTCGAGATAAGCCAGCAGATTTTGTACAAGATTAACCAGAATCTCCTCATCGCTCTGCAGCGTGCTCACAACGCTGATAAGCACAGCCTCCAGGGCCCTAAACTCAAAAGGCTGAGTAGATTCTGTATCTACAGCTATGCCACTATCGGTCGTGATAGTTCGAGTACTGCTGCTGCGCAAATGCTCTTGCAGCTCATATATCAGGATGCTCTGGTTGTAGTTACTGGGAGCGCCGATAGAGTCAAATAGCACAATACGATCGGCTTCAATCAGGGCTCGGATATGCAGGAGATTGACTAGGATGGCGTGCTTGCGCACAAGAATAGCCGGCATCTGGTTGACAAATTTGCTGTCAATCTTGCGCAGGTCTCGCGCCTGCAGGCCATGTTGCGCACACAGCTCTGACTTTTGAAACTCGCCAGCACGAACAGTGATATTCCCATGCATGTCCAGCTCCGTGCACCGCAGAGTGAGGTCGGATGTGGGCTGGGACTGGTATATCCGTGTCTGGGCCTCGCTCCCCGACTCGGGATCCGGCGGGTCCGGCAGTGGCTGTGTTGAAGGGTTGGCGCTGCGCTGGTACCGGTATACCTCCTGCATGAGCGGCGAGCCAGACTCAGCAGCAGAGGCTCGAGGATGATGTCGATGTTGTTGACCACTGGGGCTTTTTACGTCCTTAAGCGGGCGCGTGCGATGCTTAAGATCCAATGTAAAGCCCTGTTTAACTTTCCCTTGCTCGACGGCCTTCTCGACCTTGTGCGAGCGGCCTCTTCTAAGCGACTCAAGGTCGGGCAGCAGATCAAACATGTTGAAGGAAAAGAGCCGGAGCTGCGATTGATGCTGCCTGGGCGTCAGTCGGTCTGTTGCACGAGCGGTCCGACAAGGAGCAGTCTTTGCCAAACCAAGACCAGCCACTAAGGAATAACATCGCGGTCTGGCAGAGCTCGCATGTTGTGCTATTCGTGTCCCACTAACAATATGCACCTTACACCAGGCCAGTGATACAAACGACAGTGTGTCGAGCAGCGCAGTCCTCATTGTGTGGTATTTAACACTTGTACCTTGGCGCACAAGAGGAAACGACACAGCGGCAGCGTGTGAACAACAACATATATAACTTGTGTAATAAATTCCAAGCGATTCAAGGTCCTGCTGAGCAAAAGAAGGGCGAAATTTTCTGATGGTGCTGAGGAAACCAAGACAGTCTGATCCAGCGTAGCAGATCAAGTGGTCTACAATTTGCCATAACGCCCACAACTTGGGGGTGTTTAAAGCAAGAGTGTTGAGTTTGAGCAAGCGCGACGTCGCATAAAACCAAGTCCCCACGCTTTCGCATTGTCTCGTATCGTATCTTAGCGAGTTAGATCTATCCAGCTAGTGCAAAAAAAGAAACTGGAAGGCACAATGCTGGCACGGCAGTCGGTGGTACGGGCGCTAGGACGACGCAGGATAAGCACAGAACTCGAAGGACGGCGATCAGTGCGCGTGCTGGGGCTGGAGACGTCGTGCGACGACACAGCAGCGGCGATCGTCACGGGCGATGGCAGAATCCTTGCTGAGACAAATGTGCACCAGCACAAGGTACACGAAGTGCATGGCGGCATTGTGCCATTGCTTGCAGCAGACCGGCACTTGCAGAAGATCCCGCAGGTCGTGCGCGAGACGCTTGAAAAGGCAGAGATGCGTATGGAAGATGTCGACGCTGTTGCGGTGACGCGTGGGCCGGGTCTGCCGGCCAGTCTGGTGGTAGGGCTGGCAGCAGGCAAGACGCTGGCAGCAGTGCACGCAAAGCCGCTGATTGGAGTGCATCACATGGAGGCACACGCACTAATGGCGCGCATGGGCGCAGAGCAGAAAGTGCGGTTTCCGTACTTGTGCTTGCTTATCAGCGGCGGACACACGCTATCGCTGGTTGTACACGACGTCAACCACCACTCGCTGATCGGCCAGACTCGTGACGAAAGTGTGGGCGTAGCGTTCGACAGAGTTGCGCGCGAGATGGGACTTCCGTGGATTGACGCGCAGGTTGGTGGTGGGGCCGGAGCAGCATTGGAGCAGATTGCGCGCGAAGGAAATGCTGAGCGCTTCCCGATGCCCATGCCTATGAATCAGTCTACCACGGCCCGGGATCCAGGGTTTAGCTTCTCAGGGATCATGTCCCACGTCGCCCGCATGCGCGAGCAGCGCGCCTTTGATCACACATGCCGCCAGGATCAGGCTGATCTAGCCGCGGCCTTTCAGCAGACCGCCGCCAAGCACCTGCAGAAGAAGACTGCGCTGGCGCTGGCGCGCGCGGAAGATGTGCTGAACACCCGTGTCACGTGCTTGGTTGCTAGCGGCGGCGTTGCCAGCAACCAGGCCGTGCGCCAGAGCCTCAACACACTGGCGGACCGCCATCGCCTGCCGCTGATCTGCCCGCCGCCGCGGCTGTGCACGGACAACGGTGTGATGATTGCGTGGGCCGGCATCGAGCGCCTGCGCCGCGGGCTGTTGGATCCGTACGACATCGACTTTATCCAGCGCTGGCCGCTGGACCAGCTTAAGCAGACGCCAAATGCGCCGCGCGAGTCGAGCTTGTAGTGGCCGGGCGATCTTCCTGATCCGCATGCCAATCCCGTCAAATTGGCCGAAGCTGGGGCCGGAGAGCAGGGCAATCGGCGTGCTGCGCTCCCCCTAATCCTGAGTGATCACTGCTTCGGGGAATGGTGGCACGGCTTCGCCGTCTTTCTGCCGACGGGATAATGAACGCCCTCTGCCTCTGTCTCTTGACTTGAAAACTCTACACTTACACTGTGTTTTTCTCTAAATTAAATAATGTTTGCCGACCCATCTGTGCTTGTCCTTGCCGTCCTTGCTGTCGTGGCTGGCAGCGTATACTTTTACTACTTTTCGCCGCAGGCAAACCAGCCCGACATCCATCCGCTCCAGCTTGCGCACCAGGCGTCGGTCAGCCGCGTGCGCGAGTCTGCCAGCGAGAGCCCCGTCTACCGCTCCAAGTCTGCTCCCGAGGGGTCGCCGTTGTTTTCAACGCCGGCTGCCGAGCTTAAGACCCTATGCGACGTACTTCGTGTTGGACGCCGCGTCCAGCGCCCTGATGCTGTGCAGACCGAGTCCGGCGGTACGCTGTTCGCTGTCCCTACCGAGACGATGGCTGCGCGAGCGCAGGCGCTTGCTGGTGGGCTGATGCGTCTGCTCGAGACGCGCACTGGCTCAGCCAGGGCTGCTGCAATCTTTCTTCCTTCGGGTGTGGAGTTCTTGCTCGCTTACCAGGCCTGCATCGAGGCAGGCGTTACTGCGGTTCCAATTGCTGCTACCCAGTCGATTTCCAGCACCGGTGCTATTATTGATCATGCCAAGCCTAGCGCACTGATCACCACTGCTGCACTGGCGATGGAGCTTACCTCATCGCTGGGAGCTGGTGTAATGCCTGCTCATATCATTACTGTTGGGTCACTCGATGACTCTGATGCGGCCGCCATACTCAAAAAGGCCGCTGAGGTCTCGCTGTTCGAGGACCTTGAACTGGGCGCTGTACCGGAGAAGGACGCCGATATCAAACCAACAGATGCTGCATACGTCCTCTACAATGCTGACGAACCTGACAACCTGCGCGGTGTAACTATCACACATTCCAATGCCCTTGCGGCACTTGCAGGACTTGCGTCCAGTCTTCCGCCTGCTCAAAAGCCAGCCAGCAATGATGTATTTCTGTCGGTTGCGCCAATGGCCGTTGCAGCTAACCTCAACTTTATAAACCTTTCATTGCTGGAGGGGTGCTCTATTGCTGTCTCTGAAACCATTGACGCGGAGGAGTTTGCAGCAATGGCGTATCTAGTCAGGCCGACATTTACCTACCTCGATCCCGTGGTTGCGCGCGACCTGGTGCAGCTATTCTACACGAACATCGACAAGTACCCAAGGGTTGAGAACAAAATCTTCAATGCTGGGTATCGACGTGTTGTGGACTCGCTGATGCGCGGGATGCTGCCCAAGATGAATTTCTGGGACTTGACATACTTCCGCCACTACCGCAATGTCCTTGGTGGTCGCCTCAATCTGATGTATGTTGACGGCCCGTCAACCCCCGCGAAGAGCCTGGAGTGGTTGCGTGCTTTGCACGGTGCAAAAGTCATTCCGATTTTTGGTACCCAAGAAACTTCTGCCGTTGCCACCGCTGGCCAGTTCTACGACTATGCCTCTGCAATTGAGACGCACAATGTTGGGGCGCCTCTGGCCTGTAACGAGATCAAAGTTGTGGATGCAAAGGACGTTGGCCTATCCGCCGAAGACCTGCCTAACCCGCGCGGAACCATTGCCGTGCGCGGCCCTAATGTGGCTGCGGCACTGTGGAATGTTAACAAGTCACTGAAGGATGCAGATGGGTGGCTACACACATCTTACTACGGCGAATGCCTTCCCAATGGCACCCTTTCCGTGCTTGGCAGCCGCAGTAATGTTGTTAAGAGCCCCCTGAGCCCGACAGGCCATATATTTGTTGAGCAGCTCGAGCGTGTGCTTGCCTCTTCTCCGGCTATTAACGATGTTTGCGTTTTCGCCAAGCCTAATTCAAAGGTTCTCGGGATTGTCATCTACCCGCGGCCCATGGAGCTCTTTGATGCCGGCACAAGGCTGAAAAAGGAGTACAAACTCGGTCAGATTGATAACTACCCCTGGTGCCTTGACTACATTCGTGGTAAGGTGGTTGAGGCTGCGCAGCAATCTGATCGGTATGAGTGGCTGACCCAGCTGCCATCCGACCGCATCCGCATCAAGCTTGTGTCAGAGCCATTTACCACCAAGAACGATCTTGCTTATGTGGATGGTACAAACAACCGTAGTCGCGCTCAGAGTATTCTTAATATAGAGTAGCCCTTTTATTTTGGCTAGTCCGGTTATGTATTTGTATGCAAAGCTTTGAATAAACGGTATTTCAGCACATCGCCATTATAATAAATTTTCTGATATATGTTTATATATAAAACTATTATGTCAGCATTTATT
>JANBQQ010000278.1:0-20676 GCA_027577275.1 Coemansia sp. RSA 988 | reverse complement strand
CTTCTTTATGCCCTTTTTAATTTATAGCTTGCAAAAGAAAATATAAAGAGATAATGGTAGATAAACCAGCGTGCCAAGTCGAAGCATGTCAGCTACAGGACTGTCTGTGGAAAAATGACTTTCAGGAAGTCCGATGCAAGCGCGTAGTGCAAGCCTTGGAAAAATGTTGCAATGAGCTATTAGAAAATGGTGGAAGCTCACGTTGCTGCCCATCCCGCAAGTCCAATGCCAAGAAGAGCACTCCAAACCAGGCCAAGTAGCGCTCCTCATTACAAGAATAAGAGCAAAGGAAGCAAAAGAAATAAAAGAACGAACTTGGCTGTTGCTATGAGTGTATTAGAAGCATTAATAGCTTTTTCTATACACTAGACACAGGCGTCGCCGGCTTTGTAAATTCTACTGACGATATCGGCGAACTTGGCCTTGTGGTCGTCATTAACCTGCAACAAACTCTGCTCAGACGCTTGCTCGTTGTCCGGGCCGCCAGTACAGCCGGAGGAGGGATTGTATGCCCAGATAATATTCTTTCCTTTGCGTACAAGTACAACAGTATTTGCTCCAAATACATCTGTACCACTCGATGGCGCTCCAGAAGGGAGAGTCTTTAGTTCATCAACCAGAGTGAGGACTGTCAGTACATTGTCACCGGTTATCTGGCCCTCCTCTTTAGAATGTGGTCGGTTATTCTTGAAGGCTTGTTTGATTACCTTGCCACCAGTTGGAGTTGTACTTATTTCGATAGAGCTATTAATCTCTGGTGGCATTATACCAGGTACGCCTAACCCAGAGTCATATTTGACCAGAGTAACATGCACAGGTTCGTCGTTCATGGCTTCCTTTCTTAGAGAGAAAAAGAACAAATAAATAAATAAGTGTATCTTTGAAATATAGCTTCAACAAAAAAAAAAGTACTGTAGAAGAGAAAAAGAAGGAAAGGAATAAATATGCCAAAGCGTTACTTGGCATGAGGGTCGTTTTTATGATGTCGTCATAACATCACATGACGATGTTGCGTCCAGGAATTCAGACACCTCAGGCTGTACCGCCAGGTGTTGCTAGATGATCTTGTCCGCGCAAACAGTTGCAGATGGCAAAGTAAGCTGATATTGCTATGCTTTGTCGTTGCAACCTCCAACAGCTTATGATAGAACTGAAAGAGCTTTATAAGGAGGCTGCCACCAACAAGGGGTGGGATTTCTCAGCTAATATATCGCTTATTATATTAATTAACTTCTACAAACCACTATCGCTACTAGTAGTAGTCTTACTATGGATAGCGGTGAAAAGGCCAATCCATGAAAGCATAAAGATAGCCGCGCCAGAGCCAATACTATCACCAAGAATCTCCATTTTCCCACCAAAGTCCTGCTCATCCACGCCTAAGAAGCTAGTCCAGTAGATAGAGGGCACGCCTACGGAACCAGCAAAAAATGCAATAAGGCAGGGGAGTCCTTGTAGACCGACCAACCCAAAGAAACTGCCAAGAACCAGCGAGAAAGCTGCAACTGTCCAGAATGCTACAATACGCAGCTCATCCTTGTGCCAGGACTGGTCTCTGAGAAAGGACTTCTCCCAGAGCCCCAGTTGCTGTTCCTGCTGAGCACCTTTGTTGACTGGCATATTGCAAATACGTCTTGAAGCCCTAATCAGCACAGAATGTCCCCAGCACAAGTGCTTAAATTGAAGAGAGAGAAAAGACTGGTAGTTGAAAGAAAGAGGGAAAAAGTGCGAGCAGAATGGATCTCAACATAAAAGTAAAAAAAAAAAGAAGCTAGCGCAGGTACGACTGGAGAGACTCGCCCAAAAGCGACTCGATGAGCTTGATGGTCTCGTGGGTAGTGCGTTCGACAAGGGAGTCGTCGTCTTCGAGCAGCTCCGCCAAAAAGGGGATGGTCTCGGGGAGCAGGATAAGGAACTCCTCCCCAAGCTTGTTGTAGAGGGCCTGCAGAACCAGCAAAGTAGAATGACGCACAGCAGGGTCATCGGCACGGGCCTTTAGCAGAATATCCTGATTCAACAGCTTCCACAGCGCGTCGTTGGCAACCGCGGCCGCCAACTGGGCGCAAGCTGGGGCCAGCAACGAGCGCACGCGCTCTGCATGCGATGGAGCAGATCCATCTGTGCGCTTGGTGTTGGCCAACTGATTGACCAGCGGATGCAGAACACGGCGATAGGCTGCCTCGGACCACAGCTCGGCAGATGGGTCATGCAGCGCGCTGAGACGCACGGATTCGACAATAGCGCCCCACAGTGCACTAGGTGCAGGTTTCTCACGACGATCGGCTTCCTCTTGAAGCTCAATTGAGTCGTAGGAAACAGCAAAACGCTCTAGCTGTACAACTGTAGTATCCAGAACAAGCGCATAGTAAGACACAGCCAAAGTCTTAAGTCGTGCGAAAAGAGCATTCAGCACACGATAGAACGCGCGCAGACGCGTCTCTTCGGCGTCCTGGTGGCGCAAGGAAGCATCTGTAGTGTCCTTCTTTGACAGAATAGTAGTCGGTGGTGCTAGAGAAGCATGATCAGCCGAAGCCCACTCAAGGAAGGCCAAGAACAACGGACGGAATTGGTTCTCGTTGAGACGTACTGCTAGACGCATGAAGGCCTCGAGCGCGGTCTCCTCGATCAGCTCAGCATCGTCGCGTGAGAGCGTCGTGCAGCGTGGTACATCAAATATAGCAAGGAAGAGCCGGAATAGCGACCGATGGAATTGCTGGAGCTGGCCCGGCTGCAAAGCAGAGGCTGTGCGACCAACAAAGGCAGTAAAGGCAGCAATAATGCCAGCGCCTTGACGTGGAACATCTTTCTGGAAGAAAGCCAACTGCGCCGGCAGGAGATGACGCGGCGGAATATGACGCGCCATGGCAGCAAGAACCTCTGACGCCTTGCGTCGTGCTTCGGCACGCAGCGTCGCACGTTCATCCGCAACCTCCATTACTGTGGAGTCTTCGTCTCCGCCACGCAGTGCAGTGCCCAGTAGACAAGAGAGCAGCGGCGGCAGTGAAGGTGCAAGGAACGCGCCCATGTGCTCAACAACCGGAAGCACCGCAGCCAGCGCTGCAATTAATGAAGCCAGATCGTCGGTTCCGGCATCCTCAAAGCGCGCAGAGCCATCACGCAGAGACTTGAGCAGCGTTGGCAGATATTGCGGCAACGCTGGAATCAGCCGCGAGCCAAGCTGGTCACACAGCACCGCAAGCGCCGTGGCCGCTGCCGACGAAACCACGGCACTAGACGATTGAAGCGCATGTGGTCCAGCAACCGCACCAATCAGAGCTGCAACCTCCGCTGGACGCAGTGCAGCAAGGCGGCGCGCGGCTGTAGCAACGCACAACAGTGCCGCCTGGGCACAAGAGGCACGTTCGTCCTCATTATCCGCTGAAGCAACATCAGCAGGCAGCTCAGCAATAGCACGCAACATGTCGAGCGCCTGCTCTATGTCTGACGCGTTGGCGCGACGTACGTCTAGCTCTTCCAACCGCGCACGGGCCAGTGCAACGGCACGGCGGCGAACGCGCAAATCAGTATGGCGCAGTAGCTCAGCAACAGCGGCAGCAAATGCAGTGCGGCTCATGCGTGTATGGGTGGCGTCAAGAGCACTGTGCACCAGACGCTGAGCCTGTTCGGCGGCGCGTACAGCAACGGCATCAAGTTTACCAAGATCAGCAGCCAAGCGCGCAGAGAGCTGCAACAACGCAGCAGCTGTAGATACCAGGGACGCGTCGGCAGGCAGCTGAGTGGACGTGTGGCGAGTGGTCAGTAGGCGCAGCACAAAATCTAGAGAAACAAGGCGGAAAGCGCGGAGAAGCGGTGCTGGCATCTGACGCACGTCGACAAATAGCGCGGCGGCAGCAGCGTCTGACGCATCGGTGCCGTGGATAGCAGGCAGCAGCAGTAGATCGCGCACAAGCTCATCGCAGACAGCAGCCTGCTGCGGCGGAGGCAGCGCACGCGCCAAATCAAGCGCAAAGGCCAGCACGTCATCGGATTCGCGTGCAGAGCGGGAAGCTAGCACGCGTGCAGCATGTTTTTCAAGAAGCAATGCGGCAACAGGCGCGGCGTACGCAGGGCCCAGCGCGGATACCAGCGCAGTGAACAGCGGCATGCGGCGATGACGAGGGATATGCGTCAACGCATCGACAAACACGCGCAGCACAGGGCCGGCATAGGCAACCTGCGCAGCACGCGTCGTATGTGTGCGTACCAACGCTGGCACAATGGTTCGCAGCGAGTGCTCCATCACATGGAAGCTGTATGCGTCATCCTGGCGCACAACGTTGGCTCCCATAAAAGTAAACAGCGCCATTACGTGGTGGAGGACAACGTCTGGGTGCTGTTCCGCAACTGCCGCCAGCAACAGCAGCGCCTGATTGTGTGTTTGCGGGCTGTCCGATGCACGCAGAGCCTGCACCACTGCGTCGACGCGCACAGCGCTCTCCGCTACGCGTCCACCAGCCACCATGCGTCCCAGCAGGCCGAGTGCCAGCTGCAGCTCGTATTCGCGTGCCGCCGCACGCACCTCCCCTAGCCTACCGACAAGCACACCAACAAGCTCCGCCACGCCTGCTGTTGCAGTAGTATTGTCTGCCACGTACGTCGAGTTCTGCATGCACTCGAGCAACGTCGCCACATCGGGCTCGGCTACGTGCGCCTTGCTGCGCGCGCGCTTGGCGCCGGGTGCGTCGCCAGCACCCAGTTGCTCCGCAGCCGCACAAAGCGCCTCGCCCACCACAGCCGCATCAAGCGGAAGCATACCAAATAACCCGCGGAGGGTTACGGTGTCCGACCGGGCGTCAGGAGTATCGCCCCGCAAAGCGATACCGCACAGAGTTGAGGTGACAGCAGCGACACTGGGGGAGTCCAGTGCCGCGCCAAGCCCATCAGCCAGCGTCTGGAATGCTAATTGCTGTGCATAAGCAGCGGGCTGTGGTGTTTCAAAGCCCTTGCCGTCCACAATGCGCAGAAAAGCAACCCAGTGCTCTGGCTCATCCTGCAACAACAAAACCCGCTGGGCACCATAGCATGCGCCAAACAGCGCACGCACAAGTGCGTCGTTATCGCTGTCCGTCGCAGGTAGATCAGTTGCGTCTGCAATGCGACGCGAAAGCAGCGGTGGCAGCTGTTCGAGGAACGCCGGCGACGACACCTCTGAAAGCGCAGAAATCAGGCGCATCTGAAGGCGCGGTGAGACTTTGTCGGCAGCTACAATGTGAGACAGTAGATATGGCGCCACGCAAGCGCGGGCCTCGGTGCCGAGCTTCGGTTTTGTAGCACTGCTGCCAACACCACGGGCTGAAATCGTCCGCAGCTCAGCTCTTAGTGCACTGGCATCGCCGGCCAGCAAATCTGCATTTGCTGCTAGCACATGAATAAAGCGCGTTGCAACCGCCGGTGGAAGATGCAGCAGATCGGCAGAGGCGCTGCCATAAATGTCAGCATGCATGTAAATGTCCTGTGCTGCGCTCCCGCGTCGCAATGTCTTGACACATGCTGCTGCCGCCGCGCGCACCTGCGCATCTTCATCAGCCAGCGCCGCTAGCACCGCTGGCAGCACCGTCTGGAAGTCGCTCTGCGTCGTCTCCGCAGTCACCAGCGCGCGAAAAGCAAGCAGACTGCGAGCACGCACTGCTGCGCTTGCTTCAGACAGCCATCCTGCCGCCAGAAACTGCGCCCAGCTGCTGCCAACATTCCGCTGCAACAGTCGCCCAAGCAGTGCTCCGCCAATGCCCCGTTCAGCCACTGTATTGAATGTTGTGCAGAGTAATTCGCGGTACGCTGTTTCCGCGTCGTTGTCACTATCCGACTGTTGCGCGGAAAACCAGTGCCCCGGCTGAAGCGGTGCCACTCCCGCCAACGCATCCAGCACTATTGCTAAGCCATGTGCTGCTATCCGTCCGCACACGCCAGCACGATCGCGTTCCGCCGCAGCCTCAGCCAGCAGTGCCGCCCATTCGCTATCCTTAATGACAATATCCGCAGGTAAAAGACCCAGTGCAGCGTCAACCACGGCCCGCGCTGCATCCACAGCTAGCGATGCGTTGCCGCTGTCTGTAAACAGCCCCACTGCCTGGGCGCCGACTGCTATTGCCGTAGCACGCGCTGTCAGTGGCCCATGTGTAAGCAAGCCTTTCCAAGTAGGTCTGAGCGCTTCCCAGTCGCGTACAAGCGCAGCCGCTAACGCCGTTGCTGCCTGAGTGTTGTACGCCGCGCCAAGGCTTGCGCGCGCGTCCTCTGTCACGCTGTCCAATGACGCCAGCCATCCGGGCGCTGCTTGCGTCGCCACCGCGCGCGTCACCTCCTGGGTGACACCCCAGTCCAGCACATGTGCAAACAGCGCAGCAATCGCATCAGTTTGATGTGGAGGCTCAATCGCTGCTAGTGCGTCCACAATGACTGCACCCAATCGTTCTAAAGGCACACGTCCCGTTGCCAAAAGTGCGCCTAGGGCTGGTGCCAGCACCTCGTGTGGCACATGTTTCGATAGCGGGAGTACCGTTTCCAGCACACGCTCATCGTCATCGTGTCGTAGTCGCCCAAGCACCAGCTGTCCGGCGTCCTCGCTTGACAGTTCATGCTCACTGCGCCCGTCCATAATATCTCGCAGTGCTGTTGCCGCCACCAGCCGTACGCCGGCATCCGCATGCTCCAATCCCAGGAACAGAGTCGTCGCAGCCTCACGTAACGGCAATCCGCGCCCCGCGACCCTGCCTGATTGCAGCTCCTGTAGTCGCCGGAGCGCGCGATCGCGCTGTCCAGCATCCTTCAGCGCTGCCGCCCGTTCAGCCGCTGTGCCCACAGCATCCTCCAGTGCCTGTGAGTACCGCAGCTGCACCAGTGCCACCACATCGCTGCCCGCCGGATCTGCATCAGCATTGCGCAATAAAAACGCGGCTACCAGTTGCGCGCTCAGCGCAGGCGCGTGTGCGCGTGGGATTTCGGCCACCAACGCCGCTAGCAACCGCGCCGCATCACCGCCGTCTAGTGCCTGAGGTGACAGCGCCTCGAACAGCGCGTGCAGCGCCCGCGTCACATCGCGCTCTGCTGCCAGACGCCCCAGTGCCGCCGCAAACCCTGTCTGCGCGCACAACAGCCCCACCAACCGCAGTGATATTGCACCGCGTGCCTCATCTTGCGACTGCAGCAACAGAACCACGGCCAGTGTCATAGCATCCACATCCGCTGGCTGTTCGGCCACTGCACATAGCACACGCTCCAGTGCCGTCTCTGCTAGTGTCACACGCGCCGCTAGCGCCCCTGCCACCATGTATGCTGCCACCTGCGCATCGCGCACTGGCTGCTGCAGTCCATCTACCACGTACGGCAGCACAAACTGCAGCTCACCGTCGCCTACTGCCGTCAGCCCTTCAACAAACTGCGACGCAACTATCGCGTAGAACGCGTGCTGTCCAGCGTATCCCGCATCCAGTCTGCATGCTGTTGCCTCTGCGTCAAAGATAAACGCTGCTAGCCGACGATCCCGCTGACATTGCGCCAATAGTGTCGCTCGATCCACCACCCTCCGGGCCTTGCGCTGCTGCGCAAGGAATCCGAACAAGCCCATATCGCCGGTCTCAAATGACATAATTGTCAGCAACGCAAGGAACGCCTTGGTTTCATGGTACGGAAACAGCGCTGCCACTATATCGCGCGTGTTGAACTCGTGAATCCGGAACCTCCGTACCAGCCATTCCAGCGCTTTTCCTGCTGGGCGCGTCAGAAAGTGCGGTGCCATCAGGAACAGAAACCCACGGATGCTTTCATCTAATTTTTGATTCTCCTCCCGTGTCTGTTGCACTCGATCCAAGTCCTTCACTGCCACCGAGAATAGCGTTGTTGCGTATGCGGAAAACCGCACGTTGATCTGTTGCAGCTCTCGCAGTCCGTCCTGTCCGATATCAAACACTGTTTGGTTGTCCATGTCTGCCGCCTGTCTTCCATCAAATAAGAATGATGCCCGCGTCTTCTGCGCCCGCTGCGTGCTGAGCGACCGGTCAACATTGCGCATCCGATACAGCTGACTTGCCAACGACGTCGCCATCTTTCTTTTCTTGTTCTCTATCTATTTGCTATTGACAGCTCTCTCTTTTTAGATACCACAAAAATCTTGAAAGTAATTAGAATAGCAGGCAAGTTGATATAACCCAGATAATGCTAATAAAGCAAAATGTGCTGTTTGCTGGCTCCATCTGTCTTCCTATAAATGCGCAGTGAGCTGAAGACAAGCAAAAAAATTTCAAATCACAAAAAAAAAATCCTGGAGATCTGATCTCATTTGATTACTACATGATCTTCTCAAGGATGCTAGCAACCTGTGTGTCCTGTGTTCTGCGACGCTTGCCAGAAGACGAAGATTGGTCCTCCACCGCCTCGCGCACTACAACGTCCCGCTGCCGCACGCTGCGGCTTCTTTCCTCCAGCGGCTTGACCTCTTCACCCAGCTCCATCTTCCGTTGCCGCTTGGCTCTCATACTAGTCATTTTCTTCGCGCGATCAACGTTCTTTATGTACGCATCCAACTCACGACGTGCCTGGCTAGTCTCTGTCTGAAGACGCTGCTCCCTGGCAGCCTTTTCGCTAGCAAGTTGATCTACCAAGTGATGCCATTTGAACTTTGGGAGATATTTGAGATTCCACAGGTCTTCGTGATAGAATCCGTGCTTTTTGCCGCCCATCTTTGTATTGTTAAGCATGTGTGCCACTGCTTTGGCGTACTTTTTGTTCTTGAACTCGATCCACCCCTCTACAAATTGTCGCCGTCGGTTACCACCGCTCTTTACCCTCCGTGTGCGCCTCTTCTCATCTTCCTCAATTAGATAGATGCGTCCGATCTGTCCGTACTTTTCGAGCATATGCCGCACTTTGATCGGCCTCATATACGGTGGTACCCGTGACATGTATACTACACCAGACTTTCTATCGCGCTTTTGTGCTTGCTTCACTTCCTTCTCCGATAATAGCTGATTGCTTTGTCCAATGCTTGCCTCTCCAACCTCATCCGCTGGGTCGCTATCGATATCATCGTCATTCTCAAGCGCATCCTCTGCATCTACTGGGCTAAGATCTGACTCCACATCGCTATCGCTTTCATCACTCTCTAGCCTCCGCTGCCGAATCATTTCGCTGCGCCCCTGTTCCGAATACTCGCCCTCTGAACCTGTGCTAGCATCCTCGGCTTCAGCTGTGCCTAATATAAATTCTTCTGCCTTGATGCTCGTATCCATAAAGCTAGTTTGGCCGTATTTATGAAATTTAAACCACTACTATTCAAGTTTTGTGGTAACAAAAAAAAAGTTTTTTTTATAGAATATACTCTTATTCTGCTTGCTAACGGACAATTTGCATGGCTTATGGGTTTATATCAGTTACAAACATATTTTTCTTGCTGGACACTAACTTTGTGGCTTTTTTAGCAATCGAGTTCTATATTCAAGATACACTGCTTTTTTTTTTTTACCTCTGGTAAGCTTAAAGTTTTATTGCTAAATTTTGGTTTTGTTACATAGAGCACACAAAGGTGATGTGCGCTGAGATAATCAAAAACAAATGAACAAAAGCCAAATATGAGCCTTCAAGTAGTTCTCAAAAAACATTGTGTTATTGAACTAAGGGGTCTTCCCTTTATTCTGAGCAGGCACACTAAAACTTATATGTAAAAATGAAAACACTACTCGTTACCATTACCCTTGTCATGAGCATCCTCCCCGTTTAGGGGTCGCATCAAAATGGCTCCCTCATTGGCTGACGCGGAGGACGCGGGATCGTTAGGATTTTTATCCTCATTTGTTGGGGCCGACATTGCAGTCCTCTCCGGCTATGCATCCCATGGAATTATCTAGTCTGTCGCTACTATCATTTCTTCGAATATTTTATTGTAGGGTGTAGTAATTTTAGGGAGCAACGTAATTTCTAAACTGAGCCTAGGTATATTCATCGGAAAAGTGCCACTGAATAGGGATTTTAGCTGCAAATCAAGTTCATTGTCTAAAAGCTTCAAAATTGCTGCAGAGACATCAATGGAGACATTATTTATGCGTACATCGTAGGAATTACTTTGGGGGACTTTATTTAAAGATCCGTTTAATCTCTCTATTGCATCAGCAACAGTGTCAAAGATGGAACACTTATAATTGGGTGACAAACATTCATTATAGCTGTCATAAACAGATACATATGTTTGCGGAAAATATTGAAGGTGGATGGGGTTTTTTTCCTTACCCACTTCTCCACTAATGGATGATCTCATGAAATTCCCTATAACGTTTAACTTGCCATTATTTGTTTCAAAGTACCATGGATCAACTAGAATGTCCATCTCTTGAGCAGCAAGAAGTGACTCTGGCTTAATACCAGTGTGTGTACTTATAAATTCGGAAATATTTGACTCCACTGGTTTTACTTGCGCTTGGAAAGGTCCGCCATCCACCGCCCCTTCAGAAGTGAACAGCTGAAGCCAAAAAAAAGGCCACTCTGCCTTGTCATGTTCTTCTTCACCCATGTTATGGATGGCTTGGGGTTGCGCTTCAGTGCTTATTTGAAAGAGAAGGTGAGTCATTTCTATAGCAAGAGAAAATAGAACAATAATAAATTCTGGGTTAGAAAACAAAAAGAAAAAATGTGGAAGGGGCAAGATCACCTTTAAAGCCATTGGAAATCTCGACAAAAGAGAGACTTTTGTCCTGGCATTTATTTTAAAAGGTAATGTCTTGTGTTTTCAATGGCGGCAAATGAGAAAACTCGAAGTAAAGAAAGCAAGTAATCTACAAAGCACCGAATGATCATGTTCTAGCATACCTGCAATAGATCATAATTTTGACAGCGTTATTCGTACCAGGTTAATTAAAATACTAATGGCGATTTTCCGTTTTGGGAACGTTGGCAATTTAAGACAATATGTAAGCTGGGCAGAATAACAAAAAAAAAACTTTTTTGACTAAAGAATTAAAAGCCAAAAGACATCCTAATACCTTTCATAATCGATATTTACAATAGGCAGTTATTGCTACTGTTGTGCTATTGGAATAGTCTGGCAGGTTGTGCCTTATAAAGTACGTCAAAGGAAGATGCGGCCAAGGAGTGTTGCACAAAGCTAGTGAAAAGTTTAGAAGTTTATTCAATACCAAGGAGAGCCATGGTCAACTCGGCCGCTGGTCTCATTTAAAGCATTATAATTTTCCCTAATACAAAACCATGATGTCACTGGAGAAGTAGTTACACGCCTTGCCGCTGCCATTGAGCCATTGTGGTGGCGTTTACGTTCCTGTTTATATTTATTCGTAAAGCGGGAACCGAGTTGGACTTCGTTCGATCTACGGGGGTGGTTATTCCGCGCCCCTGATGAAACCCTACATTTCCCAGGTGAGGGGAATCCCCGTCCAGGGTCCCAGGAGCGACAGTGCCACCCCCTTTCGTGGCCCCACAACACTGCTAATGTTTAGTCATTTCAATTGCACAGAAAGGACTTCATAGCACTGATCTCGACAGCAAGTTGGTTTATCTGAAATTAAAGATATTATAGATTCCACAACACAGTCTAAAAGCCCACATGCACCATTTTTAATAATCAGGATGACTATTTGTTTGGCTATCACAGACAATCGACTAAATCGGTAATAAAAATAGTGACATTTTTATTCCAATACAATGGAATAAAAAAAAGCAAAAAATATAAATGGAAAAAAGAAAAGCAAGAACTCAAGCTACCGACACATCACGAAGAACAAGGTCCTTGATACGCCTGACAAGCATTTGAATAAAGCTGATATGAGTACCAGCGTTCGCAAACTCGTCGGTGAGTTTGATTTCCGACAGTAAAGTGAAGAGTGGCGGCAGTGCAATAGAAGCATCGGATCGAAGAGATTCGCGCTCCTGCGACGAAGGCAATGCCAATGATGCTGGTAATCTAGTGTTCTTGCCACCGCCTACGCCATGATACGAGTCTTCGACGACATCAGAAGCGACAAAGAACGACAAATGTCTCCACAACAACACGAGGGCTTGTTCAACGGTGATTACCAGAATGGCAACACTCGACGCAATGCGACGACCCTGTTGAGCCAGCAGCACTTCCGCCAGTGCGCGCATCTGTTGGGTACCCAAGTCATCCGACAGCTCCACATAAGGCGAAGCATTAATCAGACGACGTAAATCAGCAGTAGTCATCTCCGCCGAATGCTGTGCAAGTCGCGTCTTCTCTGCACGCGCTTTCTGGCCACGGTTGATGCGCGTAAGTGATCTCCGCACAAAGGCTACCAGAGTGGCCAAAGAAGGCGTAAAATCTGACTCACGGCTGTGCTCAATAGGCCAGGAAAACGCCGGGCGGAAAGCGCGCCCGGCGCCATCTCCCGAGAGTGTCAGCTGCAAGGGCTGCTCAGTCACAGCCTGCGCATAGGCAACGGCATTCTGCACAATCGAGTCCACCAACTCACTGGCCTGTTGCCCGAACACCGAGCGCTGAGTATCAGCGGCGGTCACAGTCTCGCTGGGTTCATCATCGAAAAGCGCTGCGGGGACTTGCGTTTGCGCACGCTCCACATCATTGGCCGGCAGTAGACGCTTCACCCAGTCACCGGCAGAGAACTTGGGCAGGAGCGCCAAAATTGGAAGATGTAATGCTGTAATGCCCACATGACCGGATCCAGCAAGCGCAGCCTCGCGGTCTAACACCGCACGCTGTCGAGCGACCGAAAAGGCCAGCATAGTAACAGCCTTCACCTCGGTAAGCAGGGCAATGGAAAGAGGCTGGTTAGGAGAAGCAGCGTCCTTCAGAATAGCCTCGAGGACGCCATAGTGCTGCGACACGAAACGCGCAGCCTTCATCCAAACGGTTATATGGTCGCGGCCAATGCGCGGAACCAAAGTCAGAAGAAGATCCAGCGCAGGCATCAGCAGCTGGTGAAAGCGCTCAGCACGCGCAGGTACAAAAGCATCGGCAAAGGAAGAAGTATTGTCGCTGCTAGCACTCGGTCGTAAATGCAAGAAAGAGCAGTCGGCCAGCACGTCCAGTATGCCGTTCTCCACGAGCTTCTCGGCGCCATCCTGACGCAGAGCCAGACGAATGAAAAAGGACATCTTTGCCTCGTAGATGTAGAGTGCGTTGAGCGAAGCAGGGTCGGGCTGTAGCGTGGCCTGCAGCGCATGATCTTCGCGTCGAACAATAGCGCCGACATACGACGAAAAAAAGTTCTTGCGTGCCAGGAACAGAACCACGCGGCTGGAGCGCGTGTCCGAGCCATACAGTACGGCAATAGAATCAAGGAGGCTAAACGCAACAGTCTTCCACGCATCAGATGCGTCGGCAGCATCGGCGCTAACAGTCTCCAACAGACGATCGCCTAGTGTCGAGTTTGCTAGCACATCAAGCGCACCGGACAGCAGACGGCTACGAGCGCGGCGTGTGGCCGGGCCGCCAAGGATATGAGCAGTGCCGGATCCAGACGCAGCGTTGCCGGATGTAGTGGGAGCAGCATCGGCAGCAGCAGCCAGTTTGCGCACGCCGCCCAGGAAATGCAGCATCGACGCATAAATGTTTCCGCGGAGCTGCAGCGACGCCTGAGCAGCAGGAGTCAACGCAGCCTCGGTCAGCAGACGCCAGGCATCCAGTAGCGGCTCGACGGGCAGACGGCTGTCAGTAGCCGGCGGCAGTGCGCGCGACTGGCCGGCAATACCGGGCTTGTTTGCTGCCAACGATGCGCGCGCCAGCACACCTGCGCGGGTCCACTCAGAGCTCAGTCGCTGCGCACACAACGCCAATGTTGATGCAAGCGCAGCCAGCACCTCGGCATGGCGCAGCTCCTGAGCAGCAGAGGGCGGCTCGGTAAGCCAGGCAGGAGCCCGCGCGCCACGCAGCAGCGGATCGTGTTCTGCAACAACCTGTGCCAGGGCGCGCAGCAGCTGGAACGCAGTGCGCTCGCGGCCCACGCGGCCACCTGCATCGAGCTTGTCCCAAGCTGACGTCACCACAATCTCAACAAGCTCCGTCCATGCACGTAGCGCGCTGGCATAAGCAAAAAACAGCTCACGCTCCTGATTGCCAAAGTAGCAGCGAATGACCAGGCGGCGGATGGCCGCGTGCACACGCTGACGGGCAGCAGCCGATCCCAATGCGCCGCTGGAATCCAGTGCGCGTTCGGCGTCGCGTAGCAGCGCCACAAGCGCACGGAGATCAACCACTGCGCAGCCGCGCGCGTTTGTCACAACACACGACTGCACGTCAACACCCAGTAGCTGCGCGTCTTCGGCCTCGCGCGCCGGCGACTCGTCGTCGTCGCCATCCACAGGCATCGCGTCGCCCAGATACTCGCTCTCGGCAGCGTGCTGTTGGCGACGCAGCATCTGCGCGGCATCGCGGTGCGCCTGGCGCAGGCCTTCGAATAGTGACAGCAGCCGCATGCGCGCGTCCAAAAAGCTTGGCGCAGCGGCACCTGGCGGCGCGCCAAACACATCGCCGTCGTCCGCCGCGCCGCTGCCCTGGCCCGCGTCGCCCACAAGCCACTCGCCGATCAGCTTGGCACGCGCTCGCGAGTCCTGCAGCACTAGATTGTGTAGCTCCAGCGCAGAGCTGCGCCAGAGCCACGCGCGCGCGTGCATCTGCGCGTACACATGAATCGGGCTGTACAGCGCAGGTACATCAACGCCCTGTGCAGCGGCGTGAGCCTCGACATCTGCCAGCTGCAGGTCTGGAACAATCGCGGCCGACATGGTGCTGAGCTGCGTGTAGAAGAAGTTCTCGCGTGCACGCAGGTAGCGCATGGTCACGTCGCTAGTCACGGGGTCGGCACACAGGCGTGCCACCAGGTGGTAGCAGCGCTCAACCAGACGTGGGCGCGGCGTAGCTAACCCCGATGCATCGCGACGAAGCAGATCCAAGACAGCGTGCAAGCATGTGGCGCGCTGTGAAGGATCCGGCAGATCATCGGATGCCGGATTAGCCAGGCTGAAGCCCAGCAGGTAGTGCGCGATGGTTGGCGCAGGCTTGGTGGGCGAAATGTTCGCCAGCAGTAGATCAACGACGGCTGCAGGAACAGCTTGTGCTGGTGCATCGGCAGGCTGGTCATCCAGACCGCTGGTAAAGCCGCGCGCTGCATCGCCGATGCGCGCGTCGGCGGACAGCTGAGGCGCCGCAGCGTCCTCGGACTCCAGACACCCAATAAACGCGTGCAGAATACGTACGCTGTCAGCACTGGCGTCGACAATTCCCACCAGACGGTTTAGCGTCAGCGTAGCCGCGCCACGGCGCAATGAATCATCGATGCCGTTGAACGCTGTCGAATCCGCTAAAATTTGAACAATACGCACGGCCGCCAAACACACGCCAGAAGAAGTGGCACCGACTAGGGCTACCAGTTGCACCACGGCCTCACGGCGTGGAAGCAGCAGCTGCTCCAGCGGCGCCAGAGATCGCGGCAGATTTAGCGGAAAGCCCAGCGCATGCGGAGCGTCTACCAACGCAGGTATTATGTCACGTAGCAACGCGCCTTGCAGTCGCAGCACGCGCAGCAAAATCCGTAGTGCCGCGCCAATCGCCGCCTCGACAGCTCCACCCGCCGCCGCGTTGAGCGCGTCGACACCAACACCCGCCACATGCAGGAGCACGTCCAGCAACCGAGACCCGCACAGCACGCGAACAGCAATCTCAAACCCTGGGTGCGTCACCAGATCGCGTTGTGTCGCCGCGTCGCCGCCGCCCGCCGTGCGGAGATCGAGCGTCGCCAAGCATCGTTCCACGACGTCAAGCGCTGACGCGTATACACGCCATTTCTCCGACGTGTGGAGATACGACCGCTGCTCTGCCTTCAGTAGCACGCTGTCCAGCACAAACGACACGTACGGCCCAATGCCAGGCACGCGGTACTCATTGCCCAAATTTGTTGGCAGCGATGGCGATGGCGCCGCGTACACCAGTGGATCGCGGTCCACATTCGCCAGCCCTGGCGTGCCGCTCGATGTGTGCACCAGCGCCGCTACAAGCCGAACAAATGCACGCGTCTCCGCGTACGTCTCTGCTGATGCCTCAATTTCCTCCAACTCAAATACAATGCCGCCGCGTGCACGCGCCACGCCACCACCGCGCCCCACCGCCAGTCCGCGCCGTGCGGTCGTGTCGCTACGTGTCGGCAGCGTCTGGCTATCCTCCAGCAGCTCCCAGACACGCCGTGCCATCCCATGCGCCGCCGTGCGCGCTGCATCTGTCTGCGCATCGTCGTCCGCCGCGCCAAACGCCGCAATCGTGTCCAGCAGCGCTGCCTTCAGCGCCACTGGCACTGCGCACCCCAGCAGCCTGAAAAGCGTTGCCGCCGCGTTAAACTCAGTGCTGTCAAACAGCGCTGTGCGCGCCACTGCCGACCCATGTACCACCGTACGACACAGCCGCAGGAACGCTCGCAGTAGCGCCTCCTCCGCGTCCGGAATCTGCGCTGCTGCCGTCAACGGGTCTGGGTCGCTTGCTTTCATGTGTCCCGCGTAGAACTCCAGCGCCCCAAACAGCGCTGCCCACGAGCACAGCGGCGCCTGGTTTGCTGCTGCCTGCCCGCCTCGCGGGCTCAGCAGTCCACTGCTCGCACCACTCAGAAACTCATGCGCGCTCGCACTGGCCTGCGAACCACACGCCAGCGACGCAAGCATATTGAAGTATCCGCGCACCATCCCCTGCTCGCGGCAGTCCGACCCCCACCGCAGAAACACTGCCATCCGGTCGTCCAGATCTGCACCCGCGGCCAAGCTGCCGCCCCAGAACCGCAGCCCCGCGTCCGGCCGCTCTGCATACAGCAGCGTGATCCACAGGAACAGCGCCTCTGTGTCGCGGCGTGGCTGGACTGCCGTCCCGCCCGAGGTGCCGTCGCTGTCGCTGGCCACACGGCTGGGCCCATGGTCGCTCTGTTGTCGCTGCTGCTCCTGCAACTGCCGCTGCTCTTCCAGTTGCTGTGCCTGATAGATTGCGTCTTCCTCGCTGTAGCGCATGCGTCGGATCAGACTCGACATCCGTCCAATAAGCGCTGACAATATATCCTCCAGTGTATGCTCGATGTGCCACTGGAACTCGTCGCTAATGTCTGAAAAGTGCGGATACCGTGCTGGTGTTGCTGCCTTGTTGCTGTCCTCGGCTATTTGAGAGTTAGGTGCTGTTGTTGCAGGGTCTGAGTGTTGCCGCTGGAGCACTTCAAACTCTGCGGACAGCTCGTACCCGAGGTCGTCGGTTATGCGGTGACCAAGCAGGTAGTCTGTGGCAAATCGGTACGCGCCCATGCGGATCGCTTGCTCCGCAATGGTCTCCACGCGGTCCTCGCGGTACCCAATCAGCTGGTCAAACCCTGGCGAGCGCTTCATGCCAAACAGCGCCAGCAGAGCCCACTGCAGCCACACAAGGCCCTTCAGCCCCTCGTCATTCCACGCCTTTTCCACGATCTCAGCATTAAGCTTCACAAGAAATTGGCTGTCGCGCACCAAGTGGCTGATCTTGTCCAATGCAGCTGCCTCGCCCAGCTCCGCACTGCTGCCCTCCGCCGCTGTGTCCAGTGCCACAAGTAGCGTCACTGCCAAGTGCAGTGTCACCGCATCTGCCACGTTGCTGCCCCGAAGCCATCCCACTACCGCAATCAGCTCGCCCGAGTTGAGCTGGTAGTCGCGTACAATCACAAACAGTAACATCGCCAGCTGTCTGCGCTCCTCGCCCAACTTGCTCTGCGCAAATTCCACCACCTCGCGCGAATACGGAATATCTGCTGTAGGCCCGCTAAGCACTGTTGCCATCCGCTCTTGCTTGGTATTTAGCTCGTCGATCGTTCTCAGTACGCGCTCTGGAAACATTCGGCTTTCTGCCTTTAGCGTGCTAGACAGTATCTCGCTTGTGTGCCTCTCCAGCTCTTCCCGCATAGTCTCTTCCACTTCCTGGCTTGCACCGCCGGCAAAGAGTGTGCGTAGGCTCATCAGCTTGGCCTCGCGCTCACTGTAATAAAGCAGTACCGCGGATTCCCCTGCTGCAAGCTCAAACCGCTTCTCAAATCCAACTGCCTTGTGCACTAGCGTCGCTGCAAGGTCCTCGTCAATGTCCAAAAAGTCTGACAACTTCTTCGTCTCACTGATAAAGTCGCTGCTGACCTTGAATTGCTCGCCATTGATCGTTGGTGTGCCTATTGTGCTTATTTTGTTGTTGCTGTTGTGGGTTTAGCTTATGCTGCTGGATAAACCATATTGAAAGTCCACTACCACAGATTAAAAGAGAAAAAGGTAGCTTTTTGCCCAACCTCGGCTGTTCATATACTTACCCTTTTCGAGCTCAGCCCGGTGCTGTGTGTTTTTTGCTGGAAATACGAGCAAGCTGGCCAGGTCCGGCTTTAGTTTATCCAACTGCTTCTTGAGCTGCTCGAATCTTGGCGACTCATTGCCAAGCTCAATGCCCTCACTAAGAAGCTTATTTAGATTGGCAAACCTTTCCGGCTCCCATGTCGTGTTCGCCATTACTATGCTTCACTTCCAATAGCTGAAGAAATATGTTAGTTTGCCCAGTGTATAATATTGGTTTTTGTGTGTATGTTTACAAAACTGGCTATTTTGTTGTTCCTTACTTGTTTTCTTGTTTGAATCTGTATCTTTGTAAGCGACTTTTTCCTTCGTTCTCAACCTCTCTCTCACTCGTTAGTGCGTACTAGCTGCCTTTAAGTAATCAGAGGAGCAGAGAACGAAATACGCTAACATATAAATAGTACCTGAAGGAAATAAGAGGAAGGAACAGTCTGTTTTTTTTTGTTCTGGCACCCAACACGCACTCTCGAAAACATTGTTGTTTGTGATTTGCTTTGATCCTGATCTATCCATAATCCTACCATAGATGGTTGCGGGTACCTTTGCTGTTTTTGCGTGGTAAAAATTTCCAACAAAATCTAAAAGAAATGTTGTGGTCTTGCGCCTGCACACTCAGGTTTGGATCTTGATCGTTATATATTACTTTTCCTCTTTAAATGCTTCAGCCGGACTTTGTGTTCCGTGGTCACCAGGCCGCCGTTAACTGTGTGCATTTTTTTGCCGATGATCTCTATCTTGTATCTGGCGACCAAAGCGGCCTGCTGATCGTTTGGAACATCCTTCTGAAGAGGCCATTGGTGCAAGTTCCTGAAGCACATTCCGATGCAATTATAGCGGCGACCAGCGTTGGTGCTGGTACTGTTGTCAGCCAAGGACGCGACAACAAGATCAACATCTGGTCACTCACTGCTGGCGAACTCTCTGGTGAGCTGGTTCTGGCAAAATCACTGTCTGTCGACTCGATGACCTTCTGCCAGTTTGCTTGTGCAGGTAATGGGCCTGATATGTGGCTTGTAGCGATAGAGTCTGTGGACTCTGGCAAAGCCTACATATTTAATGTGCACACGCAAACAAGACATTCGTTCAGCATAAGACGCAAGTCGACAGCGCCAATGGGCACGCGAGAGGATTCACCCATGTGTATTCGACTAGTTGCTCGCAAGGACAAACGTCTAGAACTGTATGTCGGCTACGAGAGCACTATGCTCCAATTTTTTGCGCTGACGGTGTCTGAGAACGAGTGTGTTTCAAAGCTCATGTCATCGACCAGCACACCACACAAGGAGCCGTTGATGGCTTTGGACATTGACTGCCAAAATCGTCGACTTTACACGTGTGCAGCGGATAATAAGGTGTGCTGTTTTGTGCTAGGTGCGAATGGTGCGGTAGGCGATTCTGTTTCTTCCATTCAACTGCCAAACCCTGGCGCTTCTGGGATTCGGTATTTTGACTCATGCTCCCTGATTGGAGTTGCGGGTTGGGACTATGCTGTTCATCTGTACACACCAAACTTGGAGCATATTTCCACTGTGAGATTCCACCGTGCTGCGCTAACTGCGATGACCATGAGCTCTCAGAGCACCGCGCCGCTGCCAGAACCTATCGACGACATTGCACAACAGCGATGGCGTTCGCGTCCACAATGGTTTGTGGTTGCCAGCAGAGATACTCGAATATCGCTGTGGAACATTGCCAGCATTGTCCAAACTAATCGCTAGTCCAGCCTACCAAATCTTTATTGACTTTGGTGGATCAAGGGTATGTCCCCTGCCTCAAAAGGGACACACATTTCTTGGCAGCTATTAGAGACCTTTTATTATTTTTGACAAGAGATTAGTCGAGAACAAATTACGGCAAGTCTTTGAAGTGTCGCAGCCGCCAGACTCTGCGATCGGATCTAGCGGCCAATCGATCAATGAGGGTGGTCTCTATCATGTTCAGCTAGAGCACTCTAGCAGTAGAAGAGGAAACCCAAATAATTGATAACCAAAAAATACTGCAGCTGTGTGCTAGCCTCAGGACAGTTTCAGTATACTGTAAAATGCTGTGAATTAGTGCGTATCACGCTAGAACTCTGGCTCCTTGCCAAGCCTGCGTCGCTTTGTAGGCAGATTATCCTGCATGTATCTTTGGATCAATGGTAGCTCATCCTGAGTATCCGATATAGTTTGTTTGGCCCGGGAATTACTTGGGCCAGCAATCACAGACACTGCACGAGCAGATTCTCTGTTACTACGAGATTGAGGAGCCGCGGATGTACTTGCAAGACTTGGGCCAGTCATCGCATATACAGAACTAGTGGATGTTCTTGGAAAATGAGATTGGGGTGCTGCAAGGGCAATATTATTTCCGCGTTTAAAGGCCTCGGGAGTTCCATTG
>JANBQQ010000277.1:0-20820 GCA_027577275.1 Coemansia sp. RSA 988 | reverse complement strand
AAAAACAGGAAGGAGCTTAAACTTCAATGCAAAGTAAACAGAATAAACTAGAGAAAAACAAAAAAGGGCGAGTGAACACAGCTGCGAGCAGTGGTGCGCACTCTGACAATGAGCAGAATCAGCAAACGGAGAGGTGCCAGCGAGCAGCGCAAAGCCAGTCCAGCCCTTGCACACCCACCCACTCCCTGCGGTGCCTCAGTCAATGCGGGTAAAGCTTAGGCCGCCCTTGGGCTTGCTGTTGAGCTTTGGGTTGAACTTTTCAAGGTTCACGCGGTCGCTAGTCTTAAAGTCAAACTCGCAGTTGTGATTGTCCGGATAGCGGTGGCTGTCGCAAAACACGTAGTCGCAACGGCATCTGTTGGTTGTCTGCTTGACCAGCGGCACGCGCGAGCGACACAAAAAGCAGCGTCCCTTCTTCGCCTGTGCCCGCTTGGCTGGTGTCGGTGTTGACACGCCAGAGGAGGACCTCGCAAGCTGCAAAAGCGGCGACTGCGGAGCTGGCGCGGAGACGGAGGTGGGTACCAGCGTAGCTGTCGAGCTGTTGGCCCCGCCCTCCATGCCTGGCATCGCCATCGCAGCATCGGCAGAGGCTTCCAGAGCTGCGGAGTCAGCCGCCTGCGGCGCTGCTGTAGCTTCATGCTCCTGGTGCAGCGAGGCCATTACAGCATTTGCAATGGGCACGCCTACGGGGGCAGCGGCGGGATGAGACTGTTGTGTTGGGACGGTGGAAGTGGCGGCAGGGGCTGCGGTTGCATCAACAGCCGGCTGATTGGCTCCTATTAAGGGAAAGAGGGCAGAAAAAACCACCCACGAATGGCAAGTCAGAAGCACAAAGTTAGTAAGCAGCACAGATGACACGGTAGCACAGGAGAGCCAGCGGATGGATGGCGCCAAATATATGCACATTTGCTTTGTCACAGTTGCCCCAGCAGCTCTCCACGGCCATGCTCGGGATAAGCTGCAAGGGCGCCGGCACTCCGCAGGCGACGGGTTCCCGCTTCAGCCCGCCTCACGTGAAGCAATAAGAAGCAGCGCGCGTGGTCGCAGCTCCGCATACAACAACGGGCGATGCTGCGCGAGCGGCGTTTTGTAGGGAGGGGAGTAAGAAAGGTGTGCGACTGCATCGGGGGCTCAGGCCATGCCAGCACACTATACCTGCGCCGGCGAGACAACACCGCCAACGACGGCTGGGTAACATACCTTGCTGTTCTTTGAAGCATTTTGAGCACATGTCGTCGTACATAGGGTTGCCGTAGAAATAGCAGTTGTTTTTGCACAACTTTGGCTGCTGGGAGCCAGGCTGCGAATGAGGCTTCTCCTCCATTTTGTATGTAGTAATGGGCGCTGTATAAAGATAGAGAGAAAAGAACTGCTAAGAGACGGATGTAACAAACTTCCCAAAAGACAAGCCTGGGGCTGGCAGGTGAATTAGAGAAAGTGGAGCACACCAGATGCAGGCTCAAGAGAGACAAAAGGTGTAAACCTCCAAGTTTGTAGCAGGGTAGTGGGAGGTATGAGTGTTATTGGGGCCCGCGAGTACGTACGTGCCTTTGACAAAGACTGCTACGCTAAAAAAGAAAAAAAAGCTGTCAAACAACCAGAAAGGAATTAAAGATGAGTAAAGAAGGTGAAAGAAAGAGTGTGACAGCGGAAAAAAAAGAGGCAAAAGGAAAAGAAAGAAGGCCACATGGCATGGAAGGAGCCGCGGCAGGATGCCCTCTATTTTTCCACAGGCTATCAAGCCAGCAGCAGCCTCCCCCCACTCACGCATGATTCTGGCTAAGTGGTGGGTGGGTCGCGGGACTTGCAGCCATTGGCCTGCCTGCCCGCTAAGCGGAGCCAGCCACAGCCCTCCTCCCTTTCAGCTCTGGGCGTCACGTCAGCATCTTGCGGCTGCGGTGATAAGCCGAGCTCACCCATTGGATTCAGAGCCTAGCCGCTCCTAATCGCCCGAGCCCTTTTCCTCAATTTCCGAGTGGTCCAGATCGGCTCTAGACTTTTTGCTCACAAATATCCAATTGCTGCCTGAAATACTGTTGCGGCTGTTCACTGCAACTAGTGCAGCCAGCCTAGCATCCCGCAGCCAAAGCGCTAAGCACACTCTATTGGCCATGCTGGTTGTTGTTGGAATAGCGCAGCACCCTCCTCCCTCCAAACGCCTTGTGCAAGATTCCATTGTTGTCCAAAGGTGGGTAAAAATAGAGAGCATCAAGGTTGACACTAAACAGACAGAAAGAAAAACAAGACAACAAAGCGTCACTACAACTAACGGGTCGCAGATAGACAGGAGCCTAGATGGTGCTCTTGCCAACAGGCGCGGGCTCGATATTCCAAATCTCCTCGGCATATTCCTGCACCGCGCGGTCCGACGAAAACTTGGCCATGCGAGACACTGACAGAATCGACTTTGTCACCCAGTCGTCATGCTGACGGTAGGCGGCCTCGACAGCCTTGTGCGCCTCAATGTAAGATGGGAAGTCGACTGTGAGGAGATAAACGTCGCCGCCGCGCAGGATAGAATCAATCAGCGGCTGGAAGATGTGTGCATCGCCGAACGTGTTGCTTTGGATCATGTCGAGCGCCGCCTGCAGCGCCTCGTCTGGCTTGGGCTGGTGGAAGCGCAGGTAGTGGCGGAAGTCGTCGACCTCGTGCGCCAGACAGCCAAAGAAGAAGATTTGCTCCTCGCCAACCTCCTCGCCAATCTCAATGTTGGCGCCATCAACAGTACCCAAGATTATGCCGCCGTTGAGGACAAACTTCATATTCGATGTACCAGAGGCCTCCGTGCCTGCCGTCGAAATGTGCTGCGAGATGTCGCTGGCGGGGATAATGTACTCGGCGGCGGTTACGCTGTAGTCGGGGATGAAGACAACCTTGAGCACATCGCCGATTTCCTCATCGCTGTTGACCACCTCGGCAACAGAGTTGATCAGCTTTATTACCTGCTTGGCTACCCAGTAGCCAGCTGCCGCCTTGCCAGCAAATATGACCACGCGGTGCAGCTCCTTTGCACGCTCCTCCGCCGGCATTTGCTTCAGGCAGTGGTAGCGGTAGATGACGCCGAGAATGTTCATCAGCTGGCGCTTATACTCGTGAATGCGCTTGACCTGTACGTCGAACAGCGCATCGGAGCTGACCTTGATTCCCGTCGTAGTGAGGATGTACTCGGCCAGGCGCGCCTTGTTCTTCTGCTTGGCCTCCCACCAGCCCTTGCGGAAGCCCTTGTCGTCGATCTTGCCCTCCAGTACCTTAAGCTTAGTCAGGTCATTGATCCACGAGCGGTCGCCAACTACTTCTGTGATCAGTCTGCTCATGTCGGGATTGCACTCGTTCATCCAGCGCCTGGGGGAGACACCATTAGTCTTGTTTGTAAACTTGTCCGCTCCCTGGACGCGCACAAAGTCCTTAAAGATAGACTGCTTGATAATATCCGAGTGGATTGCAGCCACACCGTTGACCTTGTGTGAACCCACGCATGCCAAGTACGCCATGCGCACCTGCTGCGTGTTGCCCTCCTCAATGATCGAGATGTCGCGCAGCAGCTCGCGGTCATTGGGGAACCGCTCTTCTACGCCCTGCAGGAAGAACAAGTTGATGTCGTAGATGATGCCCATATGGCGCGGCAGGATCTTGTCCATCATTGGCACCGGCCACTTCTCCATGGCCTCGGGAAGCACAGTGTGATTAGTGAACGCAAACGTCTTTGTCGTCGTGTCCCACGCCTCATCCCAGGTGAGGCCCTCCTCGTCAATCAGGATGCGCATCAGCTCGGGAATCCCCAGTGCCGGGTGCGTGTCGTTAAGTTGGATCGCCGCCAGCCCTGGCAGCTGCGTCATAGGCTTGCCCGTCTTCTTGAAGCGTGCGATAATGTCTTGCAGCGTGGCGCTGCAGAACAGGTACTCCTGGCGCAGGCGCAACTCCTTACCCTCGTTGGTGTTGTCGTTGGGATACAGAACATCTGTCAAGATCTGCGCTGCAACCTGCCCGCCGGTAGCGCCCTGGTAGTCGCCCGCATTAAACTTGTTCAGGTCAAACAGACCGTTGGTCTTGCAGCTCCACAGGCGGATGTTGCCGACATTCTCCGTGCCGTAGCCCGGGACAGGCATATCAAAGGCCATGGCGTCATAAACAACGTTGCTCTCCCACTTGTAGCGGTATGATACTTCGGGATCGCGTACAAGGTGGCCATAGAATTTGATTGGGTAAGTAACATCCGCTCGCGGGAACTCCCATGGGTTGGGTGAGTCCAGCCAGCAGTCGGGCGCCTCGACTTGGTAGCCGTTGATAATCTGCTGCTGGAACATGCCGTATCTGTAGCGTAGTCCGTAGCCCCAGCCAGGATAGTTTGAGCATGCCATTGAATCAACGTAGCAAGCCGCCAATCGACCAAGCCCACCATTACCCAGTGCGGCATCGCGCTCCTCGTCGATAATGTCTTCCAGGCGGAATCCAACATCGCCAAGGACGCCAGCGTACTCGTCCCGAAGTTGCAGGGCTAGTAGCGCGTTGTCAAAGGTACGGCCGACCAGAAACTCGAGCGACATGTAGTTGATGCTTTTCACGCCCATCTTGCTGTGATATTCGTTGGTCAAGTTCCAGCGCTGAAGCAGACGATCGCGCACTGAAAAAGCGCTAGCCAGATAGGCGTGGCCCGAGTCCATGCTGTCGGGCGTGCGCAGGAACGTTGCAGTCAGATGCATCACCACAGAGTTCTTGATGGTTGCCGCATCGCGCGCAATTTCCGAGTGGGAATACGCCCTGAACTCGTTGTCCTCACAAGATGGCGACTTTGCCTGATAACCGGGGCCGCCGCCGGCAAGAAGCTCCTTCAGGGCCGCTCCCGAGACAACGCGCTTAAGGGGAGTAGGCTGCCCTGCCGGGACATCGGGCTCGTGGACGCCAGGCGTGGTGGCCTTGGCCGTGTTGAGCGGGATTCTGCTGCTAAAGTAGCCATTATCCCGATCCATGATGATGACGTTGACACAACAAGTGTAAGACAGAGTGAAAACGATATGTGCTTGATAATAAGGGGTTTAGCACGCAAAAAAAATAGACAATCGTGTGTATGTTTGTAAATATTTATGTGTGTAGAGCGAGTATTTCAACAGTGGCGATGGACACAAAGAAAAAGGATGATTCCAGGGTACTCAGGCTCGTCTGAGGAAGAGAAGACATGGTCGATGCTATTTAAGCATTACTGATCTTGTGACGTAAGGCAGGGCGATAAAGAGTGGCAATATTCAAGAGAGATACGGCAGCGCGGGTTGCGCAACTGGCTGTCGCACATTCATTATCTCATTGCATAGGTTCCTACCTGCGCCCATTGTCGCTGGCTGCGACGCATCATGTGCGCCAGTGCCTTGCGTGCAACAGGTTCAGTCCCCTTATCCCGTGCACGCGATCATCTTGGGCATCTGCGGGCACGTTGCAGTATCCGCCAGCCAAAATCGTGCTCGTTGGCTACCACGACAACAGAGCAGGCAGGGAAGTGCAGGAAGTTTGCAGCGGTGCTTTGCAAGAGCGGATCAGGGAGGCAGGGGTGCAAGCGGCAGTAACGCAGGGAAAGCCGCGAGGAGCCACTTGAGATGCACATGGTAAAGAAGATCCAGACTTACTTTGGCTTGTGCTCGTCCATTTCGTGAGCGCGAGTTCTTGGGCCGTGTTGTTGTAGCTCTAGTCCCGTATGTGCACGTAGAGCGAAAAATTATCCAAGAAGTGTTGTAGTCTAATGCCTTGCCTTGTTACAGAGCTAATCGAGATCTAAGTGAAGACACAAGACACGCGGCATGTTGCCCCCCACCCTCTCCACGTATTATGCGCTGACCTGGAGCGGCCAGCTCTAACGCGCATCCCCCCGTATCCGGCTTGTGTGACTTGCTTTTCCTGGATGCGCGCAGCCCGCACGTGCGTGGGAAGGGCGGCCGGAAAGGGTTTCATGCCCTTCTGGCGCACTCAACACGAAGTCAATCTGACAATCGCTATTGCCTTCACAGGCTGAACGGCATTCCAGCGCCCAATCCACAGATCCGTGCCAGGAGATATTGTCGTCGTTATCAATGGTGGGGGGGGGGGAGTTGATAGGCAAAGTTGTGTGGCTTCCTTTCCACTCTCGCTTCGCAAAGAACCTTTGCAATGGCTGCCAATAAAAGGTCTGGCGCATTTCCTGCAACCTGCCGTCATTGGGCCGGCTGTGCACCAAGGTGCTTGCATTGCCGGTTGAGGGGCTGCAGTTGCATAACTGAATGGCGAAACGCAGTTTATAGATTGTGTGAAAGAAATAACATACGCCTCAAAATTGAATGATCTTCTCAAATGTCATGGCGCGGTGGCAGAGGCGATCGACTCCTTTTGCGGACGAGCGCCAAAGATCTTTGACCCTACGCGCACATTGGTAGCACCCAACTCCAGTGCGTGCTCAAAGTCATCAGACATTCCCATGCTTAGCTCCAGCTCGACGCCAATCTTCTGCTTAAGCCCCTTGCGCAGCTCAGCGAGCGTGCAAAAGTCAGGGTTGGGACGCTTCTGTGAGCCTGCAATTGATCCAATGGTCATTAGCCCTTGCAGGTGAAGTGCTGGACAGCTACTGATGATATCCTGCACCACATTTTCTACCTGTTGGGGCTCAACGCCGCCCTTGTTTGCCTCGCCGCTTGTGTTGACTTGCACAAATACATTAAGTGGGCGCTTGTTACAGGCACTGTGCCAGGCATCGTTAAGCCTGTGGGCTTTTTCGGCGCTCTCAATAGTCTCAACAGCCCACAGGTTTGGAATCGCAGCCAGCGCCTTACACTTGTTGCTTTGTAAACGACCGATAAAGTGCCATTCAATGTCCGCCGGGAGCACCGCTGCTTTGTCGCATAGTTCTTGCACGTAGTTCTCTCCGAAATGACGCTGGCCAGCCTCATAGGCGGCCAGGATATCAGTTGCAGACTTGTATTTGCTTACAGCAACCAGGCGCGCTTCTGCAAACACACCATCCTTTTGTTGGCTGCGCTGTATAGTCGCATTGACCTCGCCGAGGCTCTGCAAAACTGCCGACTTGCACTCGGCGCTCGGAGGCTCAACTGTAGGCATATGCGGAACTATTGATCTGGAGGCAGCCCTGCGAGTCTCGTGGTGAATTGCTACTGTCGTTGATCGGACAGTTGCCGGTCCTTTGCTTAGCCCTAGACTCCTAAGCAGTAGCATGCACACAGCTGTGGTGCGCAGTATTTGTTCAAAAAAAGAAGTAGTGTCAATAGGTCAGTCAATCAGCCCAGCTAGTGTATATGCCTGTTTCTGCCAGCGTGGCAGCAACGTGCACTGCCGCTGGTGTGATTAATGAGTCGCTTTATTAAAGCCTGTAGTGGAGACAACGTGATATGGGCGGGCCCCTGCAATATTTTGTGAGATAAAACAGCGAATATCCTTCCTTAGCTGGCTTCCTGTCCGCTGCCGCTTTGAGGATTGTAATAGCGCTGAACATCAGATAAAGCCCATGATGGGACGCTTAGCTATTAGAAGCTGTTATTACTGTCTTGGCGAGCTATATTTGTTTTCATGGCTTTCGAGAGAGAACCACCATGGGTGGGTGTGTTCTCTCTTTTGATTAACAAGCAGATGATCCTTTTCGTAGCCATAACTGCATTTCGCATGCGGATGAACCGACACAACACACAGTTCCGTGGCAGCTGGACTAGCAACCGCGTAAATAACATAAATGCAATATAATTTATAAGTTCTGTTAGATTGTATTTGAACCATACCGCATACAAATAGCTACAATGGCCACAGTTGAGCTTGCAGTTGACGCACATGTGCGGTACTTCAGGCACTGTCTAAACATGCTTCCCGCAGAGACCGTATCGCTGGATGCTACGCGCATGACCATTGCGCAGCTATCTCTCGTGGGACTGGCGGCACTGGGTCGGCTAGAAGAGAGCATACCGCCAGAGCAACGAAAGGATATGATTGAGTGGATATACGCACAGCAAATACCCAGCGGCAGTTCCGAGTACCGTGGGTTCCGTGGCGGAAGTCTGTTTGGCCCGCACGATGTCTGCAATTACCCGGCGGCAAACTGCGGGAACATCGCAGCGACATACTCAGCGCTGTGCGCGCTCCTTCTGCTGGGCGACGACCTAGAGCGTGTGGACCGGGCGGCCACGATAGCTGGCATTAGGCGTCTGCAGCAGAAGTCCGGGACGTTTGCACCACATCCTGGTACCACCGAACGCGACCCACGCTTTATCTACTGCGCCTGCGCTGTATCAGCAATCCTGGATGACTGGAGCGGCGTGGACATGGATGCAGCAACGCAGTACATTCAAAGCTGCTGCAGCTATGATGGCGGAATATCACAGATGCCATTCCAAGAGTCACATGGCGGTCTTCTGTACTGTTGCGTGGCCAGTCTGGCGCTGATGGGCCGACTGGATGCGCTGCCAGACCGCCACCGCACGCTAAAGTGGGCGCTGTTTCGCCAGCAAGACGGCTTCCAGGGCCGGATTAACAAGACACCCGACGTGTGTTACTCGTTCTGGGTTGGTGCGTCTGTGAATCTGCTCGGCGGTCAGGAGCTGGTTGATTCTTCGGAGCTTGTAAGCTTTATTCGGCGCTGCGAGACCGATATTGGCGGTCTGTCTAAATGGCCTGGCTACCGTCCTGACCCGCTGCACTCGGCACTGGGAATTGTGGGCTTTTCACTCTGTCGTCCCGACGCACTTCCGCTCATGTCACCCGAGCTGCTTCTCCCAATGACTGTGGTTGAGCGGATGCTGCATTTGGGCTTCCGCCGCAGCCACAAGCTGTGCGCAAATGCGTGACATCATCCTCCCCCCTTTCTTGGCGCAGACGCATATAGTTTCGCTTGTCCGCATCCTTCCAGAGCTTCGCTTCAGTTTTCCGGTTTTCCAAAAAGTGACTTTGCTTTGGGTATATTTCAACCACATAAACCAAAAAGGATGCACTCTCGACTCAGCAACAGACAGATCTTCTCCTTCACTCTTCTTGCGTTCTTGCTCATTTCCGCCGTTCTATACATTCCTCTGCGAAATCCACACAGCACACCACCACTCATGTCGCGAGCACGCAAAGTAGGTTATTTTACAGCCTGGTCGATATACGACCGCGGGTTTGTTCCCGCCGACGTGGCTGTCGAACGCCTGACACATATAAACTATGGATTTGCTAAGCTTGAAGGCAATACAGTAGCTCTCGGCGACCCATGGGCCGATGTCGAGAAGCCCCACCCCAATACCACATACGGCGATGGCGACCTGAAGGGCAACGTTGGCGAGTTCAACAACGAGCATAGTCCAGTGCGTCTACGTAACCCGCAGCTACGCACGTTGATTTCAGTCGGCGGGTGGACGTGGTCGGCTGGCTTCTCCCCCATGGCCTCATCTGCCCACTCGCGCGCCGTGTTTGTGCGCTCGGTTGGCGACTTTCTTCAACGCTATCGCTTTGATGGAATCGACATTGACTGGGAGCACCCGGTTGAAGGCGGCATGGACGGCAACCCACACTCGCCTGACGACGCACGTAACTACCTGCGTCTGCTGCATGAGCTCCGCCAGTACCTTGACCATGAATGTCCACGCCCGCGCTTCGGCCGCTACGAGATCTCAATTGCCACATCTGCCGCGCCCTCTGTCTATCGTCACCTCGACCTTGGAGCAATTGCGCACGTCGTCGACCACATCAACATCATGACCTATGACTACGCTGGCTCGTGGTCGTCATCCGTTGGCCACCACCAGAACCTCTTCAAGCCTGCTGCAGGCGACCAGGGTATCAACGGTCATGATACTGTGTCTGACTACATACGCCGCGGTGCTCCTCCTCATAAACTTGTTCTCGGAGTTGGCTTCTATGGTCGTGGGTTCAGCAATGTCGATGCTCGCCACAGCACCATTCCCACTCTGCCTGGGTTAGGCTGCTCGTTTTCTGGCGTGCCCAAGGGAACATGGGAACCGGGATCGTTTGATTACAAGGACTTGCGTACTAACTACATGAGCCATGGCACTAACTACACAGTCTACTGGGATGATACTGCAAAGGCCCCTGTACTGTTTAATCCGCACGAGCGAGTGCTGATTTCATTTGACGACGCTGTGTCCGTCAGCTGGAAGGCTGATTATGTTTTGAAGCGTGGTTTGGGTGGGATTATGATCTGGGAGCTATCGCAAGACTACCAGCACGAGCTATTGACCAATATTTGCAGTTACCTTGGCTAACATTATTTGCTGTTGGACTCAACCCATGCCCCAAGGCAAATCGCATGTGCACTCCTGGCCTTCCATAAGTAACGCAGTAGGTACTTGGGGAAATGCAATGACATGACCCTATCTTGCCAGCTGATGTATCTAGCTCGTGTGTTGTACCTTCTTTGCTATACATTCATCATCTCATATATTCACTAGCAAACATACTAACAAGAATGGCCCGCGGAAACCAGCGCGATCTTGCTCGCCAGCGCAATCAGAAGAAACAGGACAAGCAGAATAAAGGCAAGTCTGAAGATGGACTCTCGCTTGTAAAAAGAAAAGAAACTGATGCTGAGATTATGCGCCAGAAACAGCTCAAGGCCGAAGAAAGGGAGGCTGCAAAGAAGTAGCTAAGTGCCTCACTCGCGCCCGTCGGTCGATTCTTGCGCCTCAGGCTCCTGTAGCTTATCCTCAACAACCTGTTCAGCCGGTTCTGGACACACGCCAGCATCGCTGTGTCTGGCTTCCGATCGGAATGCCTACATTTTTTTCGATAATAAACAGCAAACCCAGTGCTGAATTGCAATTAGTAACAATTGTAGTGCCAGCGGTAGCCTTTTTTTATGTTCAAACATCACAATTTTATCCGTTTGGCCCTTTTCACTTACCTGATAGCATGCAGAGTAGTATCCAACATAATACCACGCCATGTTGAGTTGGTAGAGCGCATCCTCCTCCGATTGCGGGGCGTTGAGATGCGCCGCCCATTCCGTAATACCTGGATGCTGTTGGTGATCTGGTTCTACCTCTGTCCCTGACGCACGTCTGCGTTTCCGGCTGTTTCCGGCTGGTGAGTCGTCGTCGGTCGTCAAGCTCCAGGCCCCAATCCTGCTTTCAAGCTTGTGCGCTCCGGAAATATACGTTTCGTCGTTCATTATGCCCTCGTGAAATTCACGATAGTCCTTGATAGTGCTGTCCCATGCGCGGATAAGATCAGAATCGTCCCATGCTACTGGATCTCCAATTGCATTTTCCGTGCAGCCATCGTCATCCATCCCATCATCGCTGTCATTGCCAGCGTCCATGCTGTTGTTAGAGCCCCCATGCTTTTGCTGGGGCTTGCTAATAGGTTCGGATGGCACCGCTTCATCATCGAATAGGTCGTCATATGAGACTATCTGTCGCGCTGCCGCCATTGTATGTATTTGTCAACGTCCACAGTTAGGGCTGGTATGTGATAGAAGCTGCTCGGTTATTGATACAGATGTACGTCGCTTAGTTGGTAGGGATGATATCCTCTGCAACATGGCAGCTGCCGATGCCCAGATACATTGCACTCACCAGACGCACACGTGCCATTCGATATTGTGGGCCCGTGTATCGTTTTGCTGCCCAGCGTGTCCAGCCACAGGCGCAGACCATCGCGTGTTAATCGTGCCGTGATCGGGTACACAGGAATCTCTCCACTCTGGTTGTGTTTGGAGCTCTCGCTGCCAGCTGGCTTTCTTTTCCTGTTGCACAACCTCGCTCATTTCTATCCTTTTTACTACTCTGCAGCCGCTTTTCCAAACATGGGAAAAATATCAAAGGACAAGCGCGACGTGTACTACCGACTAGCCAAGGAGCAAGGCTGGCGTGCTCGCAGCGCATTCAAGTTGCTGCAAGTCAATGAGGAATTCAATATATTTGAAGGTACGTTCCACATGTGTCCCGCTACCAACGTCAGTTCACAATAGAAGGGGCTGTGGGTAAGCTAATCCTTTCTTACTACGCTTGAATGTAATTCTACGAGAGGTTAGGCGTCACAAGAGCAGTAGACTTGTGTGCGGCGCCTGGTAGCTGGTCGCAGGTACTGAGTAAGGAGCTCAGTAAAAACAGCAGCGAGGAGGCTCAAGTTGTAGCTGTAGATCTGCAGGCAATGGCTCCCCTGCCTAATGTGACACAGATTCAGGGTGATATTACGAAGCTGACAACAGCAAAGCAGATTATCTCGCATTTTGATGGTGCTCAGGCCGACCTCGTGGTCAGCGACGGCGCCCCCGATGTGACAGGGCTTCATGATCTAGACGAATACATACAGGCACAGCTTATTCTAGCCGCGCTTAACATTACAACACATGTCCTGCGCCCAGGCGGCACTTTTGTGGCAAAGATTTTCCGAGGAAAGGACGTAACTCTGCTATATGCACAGCTAAAGACGTTCTTCGGTATGGTGCACATTGCCAAGCCTCGATCTTCGCGAAACTCGAGTATCGAGGCATTTGTTGTATGTATGGATTACAATCCACCAGCGGACTATGTACCAAACATGGCCAATCCGCTGATGGACGTTCCGTACGATGCGTCCAACCCCATTGTCGGTAGCAACCGCTTTATCGTTCCCTTTGTTGCTTGCGGCGACCTGCGCGGGTTTGACGCGGATATGACATATCCACTGGAAATCGAGGATGTTGGACCCTACCAGCAGCGAGAACCAACACAAACACCTATTAGTCCTCCTTATAAGAGAGCGCTTGAACTTAAGCGCTCCAACTTTTACAACAACACATTGTGAACAATAGACACACTTTCTATCAGCACAGAGATATACAGTAAGCTTATTTAATGGCAGATGAATAATGCAAAAAAGGAAATATCGAGTTTGTTCTTATTGCGAGGGATCCAATACATCTAGAAACGCATCAGATAACTCGTTGTCTAGGAGCCCATCGTCATCGTGCAAATTGTGCTTGCTAGAACTCTTTTCAGACGAATTGCTGCTTATATTGCCATCTACATTCGTCATCTCGCGGACTGTCTCTGGAAACGAGTTGTGTGGGTTTGTAAGTGGGTTTGCTTGTGTATTTTCAGAAGGCTCTTCGCTTCTGCCTGTTCGATCCACGCACTCCGCCCGGTCTACAGCGGCGTGTGTAGGAGTGCCAATGGACGGCTGAGTTGCAGTTAGAACGATCGGATTTTCATGGGTCCCAGCACCCTTTGACGTGAATATTTGCTCAATCGAAGCAGCAGTGATGACAAGAAACGGCTGCGCACCTGGCCCCTTCACTGCAACTACATCTTTGAGGATGATGGATGTCCCATTGGCCAAGAAGTGAATAAATCGCTTGATTACGGGCTTGTGGATAGATGCTCTCATCTCGCCAGTGGGATCAACAATAACCACATTGGCATCGGTATCTGAACTACCCAAGTCCCGCAGCTGTACTAGCATAATGTTAATTCGTTCGGTGCGCAAAAGTTCTAGCACCCTGCGAATGGGCCATTTGGCTGCCTCAATTGTCTGTGTCACCGATCTGGCAGTCGAGGGCTTGTAGCTTGGCATCTCAAGATGATCGAGCATAGCAGCCCATGTGCCGCCTTCAAAGTCTACACTGCTTGCCTGCTCGCGCTCTGCACGCCGCGACAACGGCGTTTTAAAGGGCGATACAGGTTTCTGTGTCAGCGCCACACTTGTGCTAGTTTCTTCAAGAAGCCCCGCTGGGCCTGGAATTGTCTGTTTCTTGCGCAAAAGCATTGGTGCACGACGCCCTCCATTGCCAACAACTGTTGTTGTGATGGTCTTTGTTTGAGCGGCGGCTCTGTTGACGGCACGATTATCTGGAGTGCGCGGGATTTGAGGCATATCCGTTTGAGAAAGAGCACTACTCTGTCGCGATGGCCCTACTAGTAGCGAATCCACATTCCTTTGTCGTGAGGGTGCTGCTTTAGAGTTGGTAGGCGTTGAATTATAGCTAAATCGAGGGTGTCTGTTTTGTGCAGACGTAGGTGTAGAGCCTGGCCTTCTAGAAGTCTCTGTAGTATCTGTCTGTGGTGTCAGCAGCGGCTGCCTAATATCGCTAATAGTGTTTGGAGGCCGCGGTGTAGCCGTTATCAGACGATCGGTTGTAGTTGATGGCTGTGCCGTAATTGGTGCCTCAGATGAATTCAACAATGGCGACTCTTCAGCAATAACTTCTCCATCAGCCAAGAGGTCATCAAACAGGTCTGCGTCGCCAAGATCGATGTCCAAGTCATCCATATCGCCTGCAGGTGGCTGCGGATGATGTGTTTGGGTACGGTTATCCGCATCCACAGCTACACGCTTCGGCTGCGACTGCACAGACTGTTTGGCTTCGCGCAACTTGTTCAACGCATCCTGTAGCGACGAAAACATTGCCAGCCGAGAGATAATTTAATAGGGGAGTAGCTACAAGAATACAAGTAGTCCAGAAGAACAGAGAGGGCTGTTGTGGATTAGCCTGTTATCTTTTATCAGATTTGGCAATAGGGTCAACATGATATGGGCAAAGTTATGCAATTGCTTCTGCAAGCCTTTTACATCACACAGTGTGGCATTAAATAGGCCTTGTAATGCATTTGCAAAACACGCCCTGGTATCAACAAAGGTTAGAAGAGAAACAAATGTTGGCCAAAAAATAAGTCTAATAAAACCATGGCGAGATGAAAGCAGCATGGCATCAAGTGGACAAGATAAACCGTGCTCTCAAGCGCGCGATAGTGTCCTCGATAGCCAGGATCATGGCGTATGAAGACAAGAAAATATTACGCAGCCAAAAACTAAACCAGTTGAGGGCCAGACTGGCGGATCGTGCAATAGACTGTGGAATGCCGACATGGGTTGGACGATGAGAGATGTCAGCGGCACGTGCGTTGCGTATAGCTATCAGACAGTAGTGACTAAGTCGTAGCCATGTGCGAAGCTGTGCATGGCGCTGAACAAGGGGCGGTTGATCAGCAAATAACCGTTGGTCGACCATTCGCAACAGGTCATTTGTCTTCAAGACCAGAAGCAGTACGGGAGGGACAGAGGATAACACTTCTGTGATTTGGCGTACAAGATCCGGTTCCTGCTCTCTCATCGAGGTAATACTAATCTTTGCCGGCCCAGCGGAGCGTGAGAGTGCCTTTGACTCGATTGTGGACCAGTTCTGGCCAGTGAGAATTATAGAGAAAAGGCGATAGAGATCAGTACCAGATAGTTGGCGCGACCAGTAGCGGATCTGGTTTTGGTCGCCCCTCATCAACGCATGCCACATCTCAGCATACTCGTACCGGAAGCGCGATGACAGATTGCGGTACAAGCCATGATCCAGCAATACCAAGTCAAAGTTGTACCCATGCGGAGTGTTGGCAGCCACACGCGGGCGTACAAACAGGTTCCCAGGATGTGGATCGCAGTGGAGAAAGCCATGTATGTAGGTCATCTCGGCAAAGACATGACCAATTGCACGCGAAACTTGAGCAGGGTCAATGGCATACTGACGTAGATAAGTCAGGTCATCGCAACGGTGGCCATGTACATATTCCATAACCAGCACGCGCTCAGTTGCACGGATCATTTTGGGCACAGCTAGTGGGATGTCTGGACGCAGGGAGAAGTTCCACACAACCTGCTCAGCATTGACTTTGTCATTTCGAAAGTCGAGCTCGCGAGGCAGGCTGTCCTTCATCTCTGCGCTTAGCCACATAAACTTGAAGTCCGGAAACACGCTGTGAATAAATTCGAACATCACCGAAACTGTCGCTATATCGATGTCGCTATACTTACGAACAGTGGGATGCTGTACTTTAACTGCCACCTCCTCGCCTGTATCGCGCAGCACAGCACGGTGCACTTGGGCTAGCGATGCCACACCAATAGGCTCCAAATCGAATGAAGAGAATAGTTGATCAATTGTTTCTCCTAGATCAGCCTCTATTACTGCGTTGACCTCTTCGATCGGGCTGGCTGTGTTCTGATCCTGTAGCACTTGCATTGTCGTGCACCATTCAGTTGGAAGCACATATTGCATTGCACTAATATGTTGCCCCAGCTTTATGTACACGCCGCCATTCTTCATCAGAGCGCATTTCATTTTCTCGGCTGCACGTAAGTGCACTGCGGATCGGATAGCAAGAATCTGTCTCCGCTCGTTCTCATCACAATCTGGGCCTGGTAGTTCAGGAAAGTTGCGGTAGTAGTCCCAGGAAACTTGCCATGTCACTTTGGCAGCCACCGAGCTGCGGTATATACTAGCTGCAATAAGATATGCTGTATCGTAGTGGTAAGTCGTATACGCGCACATCCCAAGGGTAAAGCCACCAACTAATGCCACTCGCTGCCATCTCCGCCACCTCCACGCATGGCGTGCCATTGACGTATAAGAGCGTTGGCTGCAGTAATGCCAGGGCGTGTGGGATTGCCGATGCCACTGCCATCGCTGGGATAAGCGCAGCGGTCGCGATTTCAGCGTTGTACAAAGCCTGTTAGTTTGCATAATCTCCCTCAGGGATCAGATGTTATTGAAGAGAGACAAGAGGATGAAATATTAATTTATATTTTTCGATATTCCGACATGTTATCGTGCTCCTCTAACCAGCTAGTGACTGTGGTAACGTAGAAATGGTCACGTGTACGTTGCTGCAAGATGTTGTTCTGGATGAATGATTGCGTGCAGAAACGGGACATGCTCTTAAAAAGAGCCGAAGTTTAGCAAACCATTGTAGATCTAAATATCAAATAAGAGAATAATCTGCAGTGGCATTTACAAAGCGCATTGAAAACAGCAGTGTTACTCTACATTTTTTGTTGCTGGAAAGGCTCATCTTCAAACCAAAAATAATATCTACTTGTGCAAAAAACGGCCTAAAATTTTCATTAAGCGAAAAGGCGCTCGCATTCAAAAAGGGAGGTAGGATCAGATCATGCCACGTTTGGCTAAGAAGGCCTTGACTCGAGAGCGATCGATGGTCTGTACAAAGTATTCGCCGCCGTTGTCGGTCCAGCTGACACATTTGCTCCAGTACGGATATCGGCGGACAGACATTATGCTCTCAGGCGAGTATATGTTGCGAGCGCTGATCTTATAGTCTGGTGTGACAAAAGGCTTAAGCGAGATAATTTTGGTACCCTCCTTCAAGTCTAAGAATATTTGTAACAGGTTTTGGTTGAGCGTGCTGTCAAAGGCATAGTTGTTGACCAACACAACGTCTGCAGTTGGCAGTAGTAGTTGTACATCTGAACTCTCGCAAAAGTCAGCGTGGCAGATGCGCACAGGGCCATGTTCCATGCGATACAGTCGCATGCGGCGCTCAAACTCTAGAGCTTGGCGGTTCGCAAAGGAAGCAGGAACTTCCATAATCTCAACACCGGTTGCACTACAGCCAGTCTGCGCGGCAACCTGCAGAACGACATTGCCGATTCCACAACCCAAATCAAGAAAGACAGACTCGTGGGATATATCAGTGCGCTCTATAAACTCGCTGATCAGAGTAGGAAGAATCTCGCCGTACACGTTGTTTGAAAAGGCCTTGTATTGGCGTAGCATGTCGACTGTAGGCGCAACTATACGGTTATATACCTGTTCAATGACGTGGACAGCCAGATCGGAGGGAATGGCGCTCTTGGCATAAGCAGGGTGCACGTGGTCTGCGTCTCGCTCATCGTCAAGCAGTCGGTTAAAATCGCGCACACTATGTACAAAGTCACCGCCACAGCGGCGATTGCGGGCGCGCTCCAGGCAGCGCATAATGCCATGCTCTTTGTCTCCACACACAGTGTGGTAAAATGGCGGTGAGTGCACAAGGTACGTAGCTATGGCATGCACAGTGGCCATCAGATCGTTCACAGGAAGGTACTCGTCCCGCGGTTCCAACTCGCGCTCGTGAGACTTTGGCGCCAGCAGAGAAAAAACTTCACTAGCACCAGTGGCCGGCAGATGCAGTTCGATGGATTCGATACGAGCCTCAGTGCCATCCCATCGAAAAAAGTCCTCGTATTGCGCCTCGCTCTGCCTAACTGCGTCGGCCGAGCTCACAACCGCTTTGTCGGCGTTCTGGTCTGACAATGAAGGCAAATCAGCCGCAGAGACTGGGTCACCACGCGCGGGTACACTAAAACACCGACCAATTTCATGCGCAGGACTGGGCGTGCCAGCCATGGAGCTGCTGTCTCGCTGCGGAGATATACGCGCGGATGGTTTGACCGATCGTATCCGGGCAGTGGGCTTACGCGGGCGCGGGGAAGAAGGAAGTGAGCCAACGTGCTCGCGGTTGGCGTTGACAATGACGCTGTCTCTTGACGACATAGCGCTGCCCACACTCGTCAGCAGCTGCCTGGAGGCGCGTTGAGCTACCGAGCGCTGTGTAGCACGGCGCTCTGCGCGCACATCATGCTGCACTTGTTGCCTCCGTCGCCTCGACCTGCTGTCGTGCGTCCGATAGATTCCTGCCTCGCGTGCTGTGCGATCTGGCGACGTGCTAGCTGTCCGTGTACGGCGCGGTGCAGGAAGCGGGCCACTAGCAGAATTATCTTTCCTAGCGCGCCCGCGCGCCTCAACACGTATGCTCACAGTCTGTTGACTCGAGGTGGCACCCTTGGGTGCGCCAAAGAAAAGGTCCATGGAGGTACCAATGAATAAAGAAATAAAAATGCAATTTGAAGACACGCGGAAGAGCAAGCGTCCAGGTAAGCGGGGAGGGGATCAATGGAATAGAGGTGGGGGTGATCAGCGCGTGATGTGATTGGGCAGCGGTTACAAATTAGCTGCGACAAATGCTAGCAGCACCAGTAGCGCACCGGCAAAGTACAGCGGCGTAACAGCGGCAGCTTTGAAGAGGACGTCGCCGGCCACACTCAGCGGAATTGTCAGCGCCAGGCCCAGCGTTACCACCAGCGGCGATGTCATCAGCATGGATTGAAGCCACAGGTAGTCCGACAGGAACGTGCCGACCAACCCGTTGACCAACACCATTGCCCACATGCGCCCCGAGCGCGGGAGCTCAAACGCTTCAAGCCCAGTGAAGTCTAGCACAAAGAAGCCCGGCCACAGCAACAAAATGTTGGCCAACCCCACTGCACCAAAGAATAGCGGCGCATCGAGTCGCGACTCGTCGCCAACGCGGTGTTTAAGCAGCGTGGTGTAGCATCCGTACAGCGCCGCGCTCACAAGCGCCAGTAGATCGCCAGCCCACGCAAGTGGCGTGGCAATCGCGTCTGCCTCATCGCCGCCGTGCTCTATAATAAAGTATACACCAACAACACTCGCCACCACTGCTGCCAACCGCGTTGCGCTGAACCGCTCCACGCCGGTCGCCGCACCGATGGCCAGCGTAAACAGCCCCGACGTTGAGCACAGGATCGATGAGCTGGCCACCGACGTATACGCTAGCGATGCGTTCTGCGACACGTTCGCCGCAAACCACAGCATGCTGAACTGCACCCCCAGCAGCGCAGTCTCACGCACAGTCAGCTTCTGCGGTTCGACACCATCGTCTGCAAAAGTAGAGCGCTCCACAAGTGGCAAGCCCTCGTCGGAACTACTATGCACGTGCTCGCTATCTTCAGCTTCCACCCGTCTGTGCAGCTGCGTGCCACCAGCCGCTGTTGCAGCAGTTAGTACTTCCACATCACTGCTATCCGCGCAGATGCCATCGTCGCTGCTTGCTCGCTTCCGCCCACGATGCGATGTGTCGCCGCCACCGCCGCGTATGCGCGATACCCAGGCGCCAAGCAAGTACAGCGAGAACGTCCCTGTATTGAAGTATGTTATGAAGAATGGCCGATTGAACTCTTGTTCGCCAAAGAGGTTGCTGACCAGGAACGACGAGCCCACCCAAATGAACACCACACACAGGAGCAGCAGGAGCCCCATTGCGCGTCGCCAGTGCTCGACCTCCATTGTCATTTAAGCGAAAGCCAGTAAATCCCGCAAGCGTAATTCTGTGAAGAAGAAGGCAGCCCTCCTCTGTTTACTCCCAGATAACGCATTTCTCATTAAAACCCTTGTACTCACTTCACACCTTTCTTCTTTGCCTTGCTCCAAATCGCCTGCTTTTTGCTTCGGATTCTGCCAAATGTCGCTTGTTCGCTTTCTCAAATTCTCGCTGCGCCAGTCGCCGCTGAAGAACTTTGAAATCTACCGCAAACTGGACGATGCCAAATGGGGCAGGCTTGTCGGCGTAGACGAGCTAGGCAATCGTTACTACGAGAACCCTGAGGAGCGCTATGGCCGTGAGCGTTGGTGCTTGCCTGCCGGACGCCCTTCCAAGGTCGATGCCAGCCAGATCCCACCTCGGTGGCACTCCTGGCTTCACAAGACCACCGACGAGGCGCCCAAGCCCAATCCCGCTGAGGATGCTGCTGCATTACACCGCCCCAAGTGGATGGCGTTCCCCCACTACGAGAATTATACTGGTACAAAAAAGGCCACTGTCACCTTCAATACCGTCCGTCCAAAAGTCGAGCCCTGGGCGCCGAAGGCCCCCACTCGCGACTAGACTTGCCCTCGTATGTACGTTGGACTCTTCAACCTACGTCGCGAGCTTGTCTTCTTGGCAGCAACAGCGTCTATTGATCTGAGCACAGCGTCACTTCTAAGCGCGACTTCTCTGCAAATACAGTATTTTACAAAATTATTAGCGTTGGCGGTTGGCTATTTTGGCAGAATTTGGTATTGCAGGTTTGCGCCATTCAGGCAGTGCGTTTGCGTTGGCAGTGGAAGCCAAGGAACCCGATCATCTGCGGGACTGGCTTTTATTTGCTTTACTTGACAGGCATTGCTCTCTAACGAGTCCATACGCCTCTCTCGCCTCAAGGCACAGCCAGCAAAAGATAACCTATTTATCCACAGGTCAAGGCATCCGACAAACACAA
>JANBQQ010000276.1:0-20829 GCA_027577275.1 Coemansia sp. RSA 988 | reverse complement strand
CACTGTGATGAGTGGCCAGGGTGAGTTCCCCTGATGCAGCCAATCAGCATCACAGTTGTGCTATATCAACTGACACTGTACTGTTGTCTGGCTGCGGCTATTGCCTACCCAACCCTGCACTCGGTAACTGTAGAAGTTGTTGCTACCCTCTGTCAGGCATACGACATAGTTTAGCCAACAACAGTGGCAGTTGCAAAGGTGGTAATAGAAAATATGCTAATTTATGCTGGAACACTTCAAATGCCTATTCAAGATCCATGCAGTGGACAGCAAACGGCCAATAGAATGCGCCAATCACTCGATTAACCCATCAGATCAATTTACAATGTACTTATATATATATTAGAATGAGGGTTTGCTGTCATCAGCAACGAGAGAGGGTTCTCTATTTCCACAGCTTTCCTCTTCCATTTGTTGTTTGCCAGCTTCTGAATTTTGTAACACATTCACTCCTTCAGGATGAGTCTCCAGCGTCCAAACTACGCGGCCCTGGTGACCGCCGCAACAGCAGCGCCAGGTGCCACAACTGCCTTTCGGAGACAAGTGGTTCCGTTGCTTAGAAAATGGGAGCCGCCGCTGGTCGAATTTGAGGCGGATATTATAATCAACTCGCTCAGCAGTCTCAGTCTGCCCGAGGCAACTGCTGCTTATATGCAAATTGCAGCAGATGCGCTAAAGCTAGCGAAAAGTAGAGAGCAGGCGGAGCTGGCATTGCAGTCGCTAGCACAGCTCAGTGTCGATGTGGACTTGGAGCAACTTGTCGAGTTCCCAGACGTTATGCGACGGCTGGCGAAGGCGCTGGCGCGGGTTGGGAAGAAAGCAGGCAACCACGCGCAGGTGTGCGAGGGGTTGCTGGGTATTGTCGAGAATCTCAACGTGCAGATGGTTAGCACCAAGGCGGTCGATACTGCGGAGTCCGCCGTTGTGGATGCGGCTAAGGGAGGAGATGGAGGTGCAGGCGCACGTAAAGGCAAGACTGTAAGCAGCACCAAGGGTGAGGTGCTGGCAGCTAACGCTAATGCAGGCGTGCGACTGACTCCGCTCCACACAGAGTGTCTGAAGCAGTGTCTGCTGTCGTGTCGGCGAGATCTTTACGCCCGCGCCATGAACTCAGTTGTTGGTGTGTCATTTGACGCGTTTGGGAGCATGGTTGGACATCGGGCGCGGGCGTTTATGGAGTACCACCTGTACGCAGGGATGGTATGTGTCGGTGTTGGAGATCTGGACACGGCGCTAGAGTTGTGGCAGCTGGTCTTTGCGCTGCCAGCAAAGCATGCTAGTGCAATCCAGATTGCCACGTACAAACGGATGCTCCTTGTGAACCTGTCGCTGCATGGGAGCAAGGCGCATTTGCCGGCGTTCTTTGCCAGCTCGCACGCGCGGGTAATAGAGAACAATTCTAGCCCATACACCTTACTAGCCGATATGTTCAATGACAAGTCGATGCAGCCGGCGCTCTCCAAGATCAAGGGCATGCAGCGGATATTGGAAGACAGTGGCGACTTGGGGTTGGCGCAGCTGATGTTGGATATGATGCCGCGCCATTTTATTAAGAAGGCCGCCAAGTTGTATTCGAGCATTCGCGTCGAGCAGCTCTTGCAGATCACAGGTTTTGCCAACCATCCGCGCGTTACAGCATCCGATGTCAGTGCGTCAGAGGTGTTGGCGCGGTATATACAGGAAATGAATGATTCTTCAGTTGCGCTGCGGGACGGCCAAGGTGTAGACCCTGGGGCCTGGGTCGTAGACTTTTTGGATAACGATGCGACCGCATCTGCACAGGCGATTGCGATGACGCCGGAGGAGCGCATCCGCGGCGAGCAGCTGTGGACGGCGCGGATCGAAGCCAGGGTGCGTGACATTGAAGACATGCGCAAACACCTGCTTCAGATCGATCGGCATTTGGCTCTGACCAAGGAGTACGCCTCAAGCTCGCGCGATCAGGGCGCATAGAGGTTATTGGCTGCAAATTAAACAAGCTGTTCAAAATATTTGTTCTACTGAGCTACAGAAATAAATGTGCTAATCTGCTAATGGCAGAATGTCTGTCTGCAGCTTTGCAAGTCCAACAGGGTCAAAACTCTGCAGATCGGCTGATTGCATGGATGCCTTGAGCTGGGTAACCATGCTTTTTGCCTGGAGTGTAGTTTGTGGCCACACTGTACCTTCTGGTTTGAGAAGGCCGCGTAGCACGCCGGCAAAGCCCTCAACCTCGGCTGTGGTCTTCTTGTCGCTGTCCCCTCCCTTGTCATCGTCATCGTCAGCATCCTCGTCCTCATCTTGGGACATCGGGTTTGCCAAAGGCACCGAGTTCTCCGGCGCAAGCAGGCGCACAATGGAGTGAGCATATGAGGCCCGGCTGCTGCTGGCAGAGACAAGGACAGTCAGCGCAACCAGGCTCTCCTGCTGCAGGAGTGGGTGGCGCTGGCCGTCAAGCATGACCAGCCTGATCAGGGGCAGAACAAGCTCTGCGCCCCTGGCTTCCAAGTCCTGTTGTACCCGCTCCAGCTGCGGCTGCCGCCCATCCTTTCTTAGGTAGACTTTCTTGACTACCGCTGCAACCAGCCGCGTGCCCTCACAGCGGATCCCATCAATGTCAGTTTCCCTGACAGCTCTGATCAGCGTCTCCAGCGCGCACTCCTCCGTGCGTTTGTTGGACGACTGCTGCTTTGGTTGCCTCAGCACCAGAAGTTCTGAAACAACTTCCATCGCAGCTGGGCCGTTGAGCAGATGACGCAAAATCCCAATTGCATTGGCCATTATTGGCACAACCGCCGTGTCGATGTTGTCTGCGGCTACCGAAACTAGCCCAAAGTCGGCCATCCGCTGTTTGTTGGCCGCAGCAAGACAGAGGTTCTTCAGCAGACCGCTGGCGGCATGGCGGGTGCGTACATTGGGGCTGCGGGAGGCAAACCAGTCATGGATCAAGGCCCGCACCAATGCAGGGTGCTCGGCCGCCAGCCGCGAGCAATGATTGTCTGTGCGCGCCAGGTTTCCCAGACACAGCGCTGCGGCGGCAGCCATTGCATCATGTCGCCGGCCCTGCGGATCAGAAGCAGAGCTGGGAGCAGAGGTAAAGGCACCGAGCAAGCGGTCCATCAAGCGCTGATTCTCGAACAGCACTTCGAGGCCCTCGTCCTCACCCGAGACGCCAACAATCATCTGCGTGGTGGCATCAGCGCTGCGATTAGTGGTCTGTGGCATGGGCTTGTTAGGTGGCAGTGGTTGCGGCGCAGGTTCCGGATCTGCGTCCTGTTCGCCATCGTCTTGGTCTTCCGACTCGGTTCCATTGCAGAGGTAATACTCGAGCACATCGAACAGCGAGAGCATCGACTCGGGCTGGCACAGCTGCTTGCGGATCCCGGCGCTCTTCTCCAGCGACTCGCACAGGATCCACAGAAGCGTTCGCTGTGCACCACGGAGCGCCTTCCCCGCGACCTCGTTAGCAACACTGTCATTGGACAGTATCTGCGTGATGCGGGCCAGCGATCCGAGCATGCTCTGCGCAAAGTCGGCATGGCCCTCCAGCTCCGGAACCGCTTGCTCGTGCTCGCACATGTTGTCCAGACTCATGCAGATAACCGGCCAAATCTGAAACAGCTTATCGTCCGAGCCCGCTGCGTCTGGGCAAAGAGCGCGTATGTGTGGGCCCATCGCCCCAGCGCTGATCAGTGCGGCTGTGCACTCGGCATTGTCCAACGACACGTTCAGCGCAGCGCCAAATGCTGCCTGTCCAACAAGCAGCGGCTCCCTCCACACCTCGTCGACCGAGAGGAGCACAGCTGCAAGCGTCGAGATGCCACAATTCTCCAGGATCTTGGCGCGCCCAGCATCGTTGTCTGCGCTCTGGTTGCATATGCACCGCAGCAGCTGCACCAGAAGAAATACATGTTCAGCACGCTCATCGGCTACGTGCTGCTGCAACTGGCCCGATGAGAGACTGGCCTCTGCGCGCTGCAGCAGGCGGCAGCTTACACTGCCCAGCTCTGTATTATCTGTCAGCACTTGGCGGATATCAGACGTGCGACTCATATCCGCCAAAACCTTGAACACTTTGGCTGTAGTAACTATCTCTTCGGGGCCCAGCGCCTTGTCCTGAGATGTGAGCAGGTGCTCGAGTACCGGCCCGAGGTTCTCTTGGCTGACTGCCTGCGCTTTGCTTTCCCAGGACTCTGCCTTTGCTAGCCACTGTGCGCTTGGTGTCGAAGTCGCATTGGTGGTACTGCTATTGTGGTTATTGCCGTCGGCAGCGTCGGCAGCAGTAGCAGAAGTCCTCCGTGCCCTGGTCGGGATTGCCATTTGTATTAAACTTAGTAGATTTTTATGCGTGAGTTTGTTGTTTGGAAGAGCAAGGAAACAAACAGAATGTTTGTGGAGGCTCCCAAGCCCTGGGCTGATTGATCAACCAACCACTTAGTCTGATGACGACAATCCCGCAACTTTCCTCTCCAGCTTTGTTTTTATTATACTTATTGGTGCTTTCCTCATTACCTGTGCCCTCTACACTTGTCGCTAAATGGCAGCGAGCAACAGCAGCTTCTTCACATCCAAGGCCTTTGCAGTGGTTGGCGCGTCAGCCAACAAGGCAAAGTACGGAAACAAGGTACTCTGCTGGTACTTGGACATGGGCTTGCCAGTAACACCAATTAATCCTACGACGCATGATATTGAGGGCCTGCCATGCATCAAGTCTCTGGCCGAGCTCAGCAGCAACGCAAACGATTCATCTGTCAAGTTGCACCAGATTAGTGTGTCTGTGATCACGCCACCCCGCATATCTGAACAGATCCTGCGCCAGGCAGCGGCAATCGGTATCGGCCATCTGTGGTTCCAGCCGGGCAGTGAGCCAGACCGGCTGAATGCTCTGGCTACAGAGCTCGGGGTTAATGTAATTGGCGGTGGGCCATGTATTCTTGTCCATGGTCTGTCGTTGCTTGAGCAGGCGCGTCTTTAGAATGTACATTGGCTCTTATATTTTCGATAGCTGTTTTCTGGATTATGTTTATTATTTTGTTATCTGCCTGGTTACTTTTTGCTTAAATGGCGATCCCACAGATACGCGGCAGCAGTCGCATTCATATCGCGGCATTGCTTCCAGAGATCACACAGCCTGACCAGCCGCAACGTAATAAATTCGCCATCATCGCGCAGTCCGCCCAGCCTTCCACGCAGCTCGTCAAGCTCTTTTTCTGATACTCGCTTCTCGCAGGCGAAGAGGCGGATAAACTCGTCACAGCCACCTGCGCTTGGATACAGGCCTCTTAGGCCGCCAAAGGAGCCTGCTATCTCGCTATCTGGCGGCGTAAGATCGATTAGGTCCTCGGGCCTGACTACCAGCCCTGTTTCTTCCTGGATCTCTCGCGCAGCAGTGCCCGAAAACTCACCTGTGCTATCGTCAAGCATTCCAGCGGGCAGCTCACACAAACCAAAGTCGGGCACTGCCAGTCGAGGTTGCTCGGTCAGAACCACATAGTCAGTGTCTTCGAAGCTGGTCATTGGCTGCTTCTGTTGATAGACCAGCGATGACGGCGTGCGCAGAATCAGCAGCATTGCTACGGCCCCTCCGCGTAGAAACACCACACCAGGGACCTTCTTCTCTTCTGGGTAGTGTGTTGCATCGGCTACAAACTTTAGAAATCCGATTTTCCCTGGTCGAAACTCATCTACGCTCTGAATGGTGATTTTATCGACAACAACTTTGCTCTGGCGGACTTCCACATGACCTGCTGCTTTTATGGCCTCTGCTCGTGTTACCTGGATATCTAGCAGGTCTAGCCACTGCTTAAGAGCCGGGAACTTTAGTATGCTTTCGATTGGCGTTTTAGCTGCAATAGACTGAGGACATTCTAGCTGAATCTGAGTGCAACTCTTTGGAAGTGTGACTGTGGTAGTATCCATTGTTAGCCAGCGTCTTGGCAACTGGAATTTACTGGCTATTGTATGTGTGCGCTTGATGTTAGCCAAAAATGTGATCCGGCAGAGCATAGACCTGTCACAGCTTGCGCTGGGGATTCACTTTTAATAAGGTTATATATTTGGATTCAAAGCAAAGCACTCTATACCAAAATGTGTGTAAATGAAACGTTAAGTAGTTGGAGAGAGATCACCCTCACTGATTGCTTGACCGCTAGATCTGATCACAGAGTTTGGCGGCTGCGACAGTATAAAACCTGAGACTACAAAAGGGACAAGACTTAGGGGGGGGGGAAGTGTAGAGATGCTTCTCCCTATGCAGTGGCCTTTGTCGCAATGCCAAAAACAAGCGGAGTTAGCTTGTCCAGCACCCCGCTCGTTCCTCGGTGGGTCTGCATTTCAACACTGCTCCAGCCCTTCATCTCGCGAATCAGCTTGCCTGTGTCGCGGTCCAGATGGCAGTTGCCAGTGAGCAGTGGCCACACAGACGTCAGCATGTCCTGGACCCTTCTCCACTTTGACAGATCCATTGAGCCGGCCTGGTACTCGGCGCTAACTGTCGAATCAGCCTCATCCGTGTGGCGCACATGCTCGATAAAAATAAACTTTCCGCCAGGGACCAGCAGATCCTGGATGGCCTGCAGATTGGCCTGGACGTTGTCCACCGAGCACATCACCATGGATCCGATCGCGTAGTCGTAGGGCCCATGATCGCGGATGTACTTGGGGATCGTTGTTGGCGCATTGTCCAGCGTGCCATTCACAATCGTCAGTACTGGCAGTTTGCTCGCTGCCGATGCGGCATTGTATTCGGCGGCATCAGGGCTAGTGTTCGCGTCGTACTGCACAGAGAACCCAGCGGCCGCAGCGTTCTCAGCTAGACGGGTATGTAGGAAGGCATTGGGCTCCGCTGCTACGTAGTGCGTAATCCCACGGACGCCAGTGCCGTCCTTGGTCAGCGCGCTCGTGCCGCGTGGGAGTAGCATCAGCGGCTCGCCATGTCCAGCACCAATCTCAAATACGTTGCCCTGGACCTGCGCCCAGAGCGGCTTCCGGTATATATCAACGCGTTCAGCGTTCTGAGTACTCATATGCGACCATAGTTTTGAGAAGGCCCAGTCCTGGAGCTGTTTCGCCTTGGCATCGGCTGCGACCTTGTTTTGCCGGTAGATTCCAATTCCCCAGCAGAGGAGAACTATAAGACACCCAAACACCACGCGGCGCCACGGGTAGGGCTCGGCTGCGGGCGTCGGCCTCTGTCGCTGGTTGCTACTACTACTACCAATACTTTCCTTTTCGCGCGGCATTTAGATTTATTGTACTAGGGTAAACTTGGACAGGAGAACCAAAATGTGTGTGCGGAAATGGCGGCTAGAGTGAAGAAAGCCTCGGCCCTAACCCGTAACAAAAAAAGCCCCTCACGTGATGTAGGCTAGAAGATTCCAATGAGTAGGCAGTATTCCGTTCTACAGCTCAGACAGCCTTTGCTACCACATGTTCCGATGCAGGCAACGGATGGTCTTGCGTGCAGAGCTGTATGACAAGACAAAACTTGATATTGCAAGAAAAAATACGAGTGCAGGAGAAAGGATAACAAGGCTAGCACCGGACCAATGTGCTCCGGGAAAAGGGTGAGGCATTAGATGGCTGGCGGTCTGCTGTTTGACTCGGGCGGGCCAAAGGACTTTTCATCAACAATAGCAGATTGGCGCACCTGAGCGACGGAGCTGTTGTTTCCCATGTACGCGCCGCCAATAGACATTGCAGCAGCGTGCATATCGTGAGAGTTGGCGGGGACGGGCGGCGTGATCTCCTCGCCCTCGACGTCGAACGAGTAGGCAGTAAAGAGTGGCAAACCAAGCCTGCTCTGCGCACGCGCAATCAGGCCCACGACAACAAGCGCCAGAATCAAAGCGGCAAAGGCAATCCAACAAAAGGCAGTGGTTGCTTTGATGCGTCGACAAAGCATACTTGTCAGACACGACCGGTCGCCGGATTTCGAGGCCAGCACAATGCCAGAGATAAAGTAGAGCAGCGTAAAGACGCCAAGAATTACCAGCTCAATGGCGGTGCGGTTGAGCCAGCGCTGGAATCTGCTGCTGCGCGTCAGCAAAAGTGGCAGAACAAGCAGCGAGGAGACAGTGGCAAACATGGTCCACCCGGCTGCTCCCTTGACTGGGCGTCCCTGTATGGAGTTCTTGTCCATGTAGGCCAGGACTGTGGCATCGGATATAAACGCGCCCGCAGCCAGCACAAACGAGGCAATGATAGCCACCTTCCGGAGCACCGTCAGTCGGTGCCAGTTGGGCATTCTCGCGAGTAAGTATGCAAAAGAATAAGGTTCCAAGAGAGTGGTAACAATAAGGAGAGGAGCTTAATTAGAGTTGAAGAGTATGCGTATGAAAAAGTATAAAACACGGAAGAGCACCAGGTAGACAAGAGTAGACGAGAAGAGCGCTGGTAGGGGGTTGTGTTGATTGGAGAGTCTTCAAAGAACGCCAAAAAGGAATATTTTTTTTTGTTGAGTAGCGGCCCTCAAAAGCGCGTATCGGAGGTTTGTGTTCCTTCCAGAAGCAAAAAGAAAAGGCGCTGGCTTTGCCACGCGCAGCTGCTACTTTTTTGCAGTCAGACGAGAAGGCAGACATTGGCCGCATCTGCTGCGGCTCATTTGTCCGCATGTCATCCGCTTCACTGGCCGCGTGCTCACTCATCTCGTCATCGTTGTGTGTGGAGCTGGAGCCACATTGCACTGTGGCTGGACAATAATAAGCGAAAACTGGATCCCAGCCCAGCTGACGGGATCCTGTTTTGATTTGCACAAAAAAACTATTAGAAGATACCTGACATCAAAAAATAAAATAGAAACGAGCTTTTTTCATGGAACACGACCATTAGCAAAAGAAATAAACAATAGGCTGGCTATTATGATACGACGCCAATTACTGAGGGTTAGCCGTGGGCGAAGGCATATTAACCTGTGGGCTGGAGCCGTAGTATCCGCCCTCGTTCTTGGAAGCGTCCGGGGCAAAAGAGGCCTCGGGATGCTGCGGCGGAGCAGCGGCAGCGACAGAGGGGTGGCCGGCCTCCATGTTGCTGTCCAGCGCGTGGGTGGGCGTGCTGAGGGATCCACCGTTGCTGCGGATGATGCGCCAAATTAGCAGTAGGGTGAGAGTTAGGAACAGGAAAGCGAAGAACGGGAGCCACGCAAAGGCCGTAGCAGCCTTGAGCTTCTTGCAGAATGAGTAGCCAAAGCAGCTGCCCCTGCTCTTCACAGCCATAACAACGCCAGCAATAAACCACATCACAGTGAAAAAGCTGGAGATGGCGAGCTCAGTGACGATGAGATTGAGCTTGCCAGCAAAGCCCACTCCACGGTTTGCCAGCAGCGTGCTGAAGGCAACCAGCGGAATCACCAGCAGCGTGGCCAGCGTCACAAACATCGTGTATCCAGCCGCGCCCTTTTGGCCTGAAAGTTCGCTTAAGTCAAGGTCGTTGACTCCAGCAATCGCAACGGCATCGACTATAAGTTCGATGACAGCAAGGACTATGATACCCAGGTACAGCGAGTACCGGAGCAGCCTCAGAAGAGCCGTGCCCACCATTAGTTAGTTAGTTAGTATGGACAGAAAACAATAAGAAAAGAACGCAAGTCAATGTGGAAGAATACAAGTAGGACTACCACAGGAAGAAAAATAGTGCAGAGAAAAGGACAAGGGATGTTCAGGGACGCTGCGGGTGGCCATCAGCTGGTTCTTTTATGTCTCCCCAGCCAAGCACTCGCTCTCATCTTGCATCCCTTCTTCTGCCAAGCTGCAGCTGCTCGCAGCACCACGAGTTGTCATGGAATGGGGGGGGAGAAAACGAACAACGCGGGAATAGTGTACGAAAGCCGCAGCAGCTGATTTCTTCTTGTATGGATGATGTAAAGCTTCGATGTCCCATTGCAAGGAACAGCCCTGGTGTGTCAATCCCTCCCCCAATCTTCTTCCTTTTTTTGGCGCTCAAGCTGTTTATGGCAAAAAGGCTGTATTCTTCCTCAATAAAGCCCAATGCCATCTGCTCAGCTCTGCTGTCTTCTGCTTTCTCGACAAGTAGCTCGACAGCCATTGCCTTTGCACATGTGCGAATGGTTGTGTGGAAGAGGTGTCCTCCCTCCCCTTTGTTGCGTTATTCCATTCAATTAAAGGCTGCTAATATGTTCGTTTGGTAGACAATGCCCCCCCTGCTATTATTCTCCCTTTGTGTCGATTCTGCATAACAATTGGCAATCGGTCTTGCTTGCTTGCGAGTGTCCTGTCGCTTTCTACTGCGCAATACTGTTTGGAACCAACCAACGGGAGTATGCTCTCCTGGCAGCTCCCGCAGCCTGGGTAGAAAAGAAAAGAAACCTCTTTGGTCAACTCTGAAGAAACAGTGCTTGTGCACAAACGCTCAACACGTTGTTTCTGTCTTTTGTTGTCTTTTCTATGGTAGATCTTTAAAGAAGAGTTTAAGCGCTACAATGTCAACCAACCCATCGTTTTGCTGGAATTAGCAGGTCAGGGCTCGGCTCAGTTCAGCCATACGACTCGGCTCACACGATCCAGAATTGCCAGCCACTTTCCATGGGGCTTTATCTGGAAGCTCTGTTTGTCTGTGTCGAGCTTAGAGGATTGGACATTGGTAAGCGGTTGCTTGCACAGCTTGCGGAGATCGCACGATAGCGCCAGTGTGGAAGGGTGGTGTGGATGGTCCTGGTTTGGAACGAGCCATCCATCCAGTTTTATAAGTTGCTGGGCGCAGAGCAGATAAGCTAGCTGCCTTCGATCTTGAACCAGTGTGCCATGGTCAAAACCATTATGGCTCCGATCGCTGTTCGTCCACACACCAGATGAAATAAAAGCAGCAACACCGGCAGAGGCAATTGTAAACCCATTACGCACCCTAGTAAAGAGTAATTCCTTGTGGAGCATTCTGATGCAGTTATATAGAGCACTGAAGAATAGCAAGACAGCAGAGGCAATTGACCACAGGCAGGCTAGTCCATCGTCGTTTTACACATGGGAGACTATGCAACACGTAAATGATATCTATCGGCAACCAGATTGGCTCTACCATGTGGCCTCCCCAATATATCGCAGTATCCTATTCAGCGTGGATCTACTAACTTGTCGTATGGCAGCGGTGCGGGTTCCAGTACTTGTCGCGAATTGGATAGAGGTGGACGTTGAGCTTTGGCGTAATGACTAGCACCACGTTGGTTGGAATGGCCAGCCAGTCTGACTTTTCGTACGTCAGTGGCTCCGAGGCAACAACCACAACGTCCTCGCGCTTGTTAGCCTTGGCCATGCGGTAGCTGCCCGAGTGTGTCTCGGGGCTAAAATCGGAACCCGACGAGTAGAACAGCGACGCAGCCGGTAGCTCACTGCTGGTAATGTAGCGACTGCACACTACTGACTGGCCGTCAGTGACTGCAAAGTTCAGTAGCGACAGCTCGTGATCGCCATTCTCGTCGTTGACGCCAGCCTCATCCAGCCACTCGTTGAGCTGTGCAATGGTACGCAGTATGGCCTGGTGCAACTCTTGGTACGAAAAGTCCTTGCGGTCCTTTGGGCTCTCCAGCATGCTGAGGAACAATGCAAACGCGTGCTCCGAGTCGGTGGTACCCTGGATCGACAGGAAGATATCTTCGCTCAGCGCACTCAGTAGTCGCCGCTTGATGCGGTTGAATCCGCCAATGTTGCCGTTGTGCATCCACATGAGATTGCCGCACTGCCACGGGTGGCAGTTGGACTCTGACGTTGCCGTTCCGCCCGTTGTTGCGCGCACATGTGCAAACACCAGCGCACTTTTGATTTTCTCGGCCAGGCGCTGGAGGTTGAGGTTACTCCATGCTGGTAGCGTCGATGTGAATATGCACCCCTGCGTCCGCGGCTCGTCGAACCATCCGATGCCAAACCCGTCACCATTGACTGGCAAGCTATTGTCGAGTCGCAGCTTGTTGTTGAACGACTGCATTATTATCGAGTGCGCCGGTCGTGTGAGCAAGTCTGCCAGGAGAATTGGCGAATTGCTCTTGTAGAGCAGAAAGCGGCACATTACAGGCTGCGTCTGGTATTTTAGCGTTGTGCAAGAGTATAGAAAGAGGGAAAAGGCTAAGTTGAGAAGAGAGGGGTCATGCTGGCAGCAGCAATTCTGTGGGCACCATCCTCTCACCTTTTATGCGCGCTTTCCCATTCACAATAGCAAGAAGTGGGCGTGGCAACATAAGCAAAATAGATGACGCCATTCACAGCCAGATGTTTCCCCGCGTTCACCAAAACAGCCCAGCAGTAGTACCCGATCTTTTCCGATCCCGCGCACCAGCCAGCATTATGTGCTTGGTTTGTTGCAAAGAGAGAATTGTTTATTCTAAAGTAGGGCTTTTACACAAGATGCGGGGTTGAATATATTAGCTGGGCGACTTGGAGAGCATATTGTACGTGTCGATGGCTCTCCTGGCCCACATGCTGGCCATGCTCGAATTAGAATCAGCCATGGCGTTGATGTGGGCATCGAGCTGCTTTTGGTTGTCGCGGACCAGAACACAATCAAACACCGGCAGCCTTCCTGGCAGCGAGGCGGCACCGATCCGCTCGGTGAAAAGATCCACCAGTCTCTGCTCGTATTCGGGAGATGCGCGGTACACTACGCCAAGCGCAAATATAATATCGCTGCGCTGGTGGGAGTGGTTCACATACTGCGGAATGTCAATAATGGACTCTGACTGTGTGACTTTTATGTTTATCGGGCTAAAGCTGTAGTGGTCGGTGAGCTCGTAGCGCAGGTCGTTGACCAGCTGTTTGATCTGGTCCCAGTTCTCAGATGAGTAAACTATTCCCACACGAGGCGGATTTGTCCATCGCGGCTGCTCCATCTCGCGCCGTAGAAGCGCTGCGCGTTCACACGTCTTGTCTGCATTAAATGTCTCAGCCTTTGCGGTCATCTATTATCGATTTAGTGTGGATGGTGAGGATTAGTTGGTAGTTTACAGCGCCTATACAGCCAGCTAGTAATGAGACTAAGAGAGCTATTAAGTGGAATGTTGCGGTGCAGAGGAAAAAGAAAAGGCGAGGATTTGAGCAGTCAGCAGTAGTGCCAATGTGGGGAGGGGTTACAAGACAAATCCGGACTAGAAGGAAGTAGACTTGGGTTATAAGAGATGATGGTCACAAAGAGCAGAAATCGGCTGGTATCAGCGGTGTTTGTGGCTCTTTGCGTAGTTTATGGATTATCCAGAGACTGGAATATTACAAAGTCATTTGGACAGAGGCCGCCAAGACGCGCAAAGAAAGAGAGCCAAGCGCAACATGAATTAATGATGACATGCCCTGCAGATGTGATGAAATGGCCAGCCACATGCAGTTACTTGGCCAGACATTGGCTGTTGAATATGTATACTTTGCGAATAAACGCCAGAATAGCAAAGAATGTTTTCAGAACAGTAGACGACGTTTAGCTCGGCGGTATCCCAAAACGAGAGTGTGGGGAGGCTGCAAATACGTGGATATCCTCGGTCGGATAGCCATTAGGCGGCGCAGTGGCGGTCGCAAGCAGTACCTTTAGTATGGGATTTGTGGAACAAAAGGCAAGAGTATATTGTGGGGCAATAAAATTGGAGATACTACACAAATGGATGCCAGAGAGAAAGAAAACAGCTTAGAGCTCCAACAGAGCCATCTCGACGGCAGCAGCCCCCCAGTCAAGCCCGTGGTTGTGGCCCTTATTCTCGCCGCGGCCAATCCCCGCGCGCTCCATCGCCTGGTCGTCGCTGAGGCAGGTCAGCACGCCAAAGACCGTCGGTACGCCTGTGTCCAATCCCACGCGCATGATCCCCTGGCTGACCGCCTCGGCAATGTACTCAAAGTGCATGGTGCTGCCCTTGATCAGCACTCCAATGCAAACCACTGCATCAAACGGTCCAAGCTTGATATCCGCCTCGACTGCGCCTGCGTCGACGCTGCCCTTCACAGAAGCTGTTAGCTCTCCAGCCGTCGTCATCAGATCGTCGACAATGTTGCTGACCAGATTGGTCGACTGCTGCTGCGACCGGCGAATCAGACGCTGCGCCGCAGCCGGAAGCTCGTATGCTCCGGGGACGTCGCGCACTGTAACATTCTGCGGCAACACGCCGTAGCGTTCAAGAGAAGTCTTTGTGCCGTGCACCAGCGGGTCGACTATCTCTGAATTCCACCGGGTGTGGACTATCAGCACCTTGAGCCCGCGTCCATCCAGCTTGCGGGTCGCCTCCTTGACACCCTTGTGAAAATCGTCTCCGCCCATGGACTGACTCTGCGGCGATAGAAACACGTAGTGTTTATTTGTGTCGAATGTGTCAGCTGCGTGCGGCAGAAAGAGGGAGAGGTATAAAAGGCAGGAGGAGAGATGAAGAGGATTGCAAGCTTATCCGCCCCCGCCTCCGCACTTTGATTCACCGCGCTTTGATCCCACACGCCTTGATCCTCAACCGAGGATGTTTCGGATTGCGCAGATCAAGCTGACAAGTCAAGCGCGTGCAGATGTGATCCCAGTGTATTACAAGCAAAAAATTCTAATAAAAGGCGCGTGCTACCGATACGGAGAGCGCCTCCTATAGATCGAATGCGCGCTGTGGTCGCGGCGCGCAAGAGACGAGCTCATGGCGGAGGATGGCGCCAGCGGATGCGCCATTGTGGCCGACTTTGGCGTGGGCGTGGCCATTGGGTCGTCGCAGCGCGGGCGACCAGGCATAAACGATCGGTAGTGGGTGGTGGGAGGCGGAGGCGAGCCAGGGTCAGAGGCGCCGGGGTTGCCGCCGCTCTGGGAAACGTACTGGTGGTGGACCCTGCTGTGGCGATACGCGCCAAAGGCAAAGTTAGATATAAACAGCGTGCCCAGGAACATGATAACAAAAAACAGCATCGTTTTGAGCGAGATCGGCTCGATAAACCCGTTGATAATCTCCGCCAGGGTCTCCGCTGAAACGCGTGCGCGACCAACCTTTGTGGGGTCTCTGTGCATACAGTTGTCCCAGGCCTGGCACGCTTGCTCCATGGCTGGCACGCGCATCAGCGGGTCGCAGCGGTTGTCCAGGTACTGCTTGGAGCACCCCGCGATTTCGTGGAGAATCTCGGCCGAGTACTCCTGCACCTTCGCGTTGACGTCGCGCTGGATGGTCAGTAGCACATGGACCATAATCACCAACACAGTAGCCACCATAAATATGTTGAAGCCCAGCTGCAGGTACCCCGAGATCACGTAGGGTAGGTCACGGTACATCTGCAGTCGCTCCAGCGTAGTCGGCTCATCAACCTTGCTGCCCATCATCGCCAGCATGCGGTCCACGCCCTGCGACATACGCCATTCCCGCCGGCTGCGGGCTGACCGTCGTCCTCGTGCGCCGCGCCGCGACTGGCTGCCAGGCGTTGCTGCCTCCGCCGTTTGTCGCGAGTGGTCGCTGTTGCTGCGCCCGCGGTTGTCGGAGCGCCGTGCTGGCGAGTCGTCGACCATGCGCCTGCCATCGTCAACGTCGCTTTGTTCAGAGGAGCCCTCGGAATCGGTGGTCCACGGGCTGCCACTGCCATCGGAACGGCCCAGATGACGTCGCCGCGGCTGCTGCTGCTGCTGCTGCTGCTGCTGCTGTTGACGGATGCGCTGCTGCCTACGCATACGTCTGCGGGTGAAGCGCTGATCGCCGACCATTGGCGACTCGTGGAGACGGCTGAACCGCTGCTCACTGGTTGCTGACGGCTCGCGCTGTGATTCTGCTGTTGAGGCATGGTTGCGGCGTCGCACTTGGATGCGCCGCGCTGCGTTGGGCGACACGGGATGGCTGTCGCCGTTTCTAACAGCATTGGCGCCTGCCTCCCAATCGATAGCCATCGGCTCAGTAGGCATTGCCGGTGGCATGCTAAAGACAAACGGTGCGCTGGTCAGCACCGGCGGTTGGCGCTGCTCACTGCTGTTGTTGTCGCTGTGGGTCTGTTGTTGTGTGCCAAGGAAGCGCCCTAATATTTGACAAGTGGCAAGCAATCGTCATACAGTTGGTTGGTTAGCAAAATAGAAAACAGGATCCACGCTTTTGGAGCTTAGATATGCCGCTGTGGAATGTGGCTGTTTAGGTATGTTGTTGTGAAGTGTGGTTGTTCAGGTATGCTGCTGTGGAACGTGGTTGGGAGGCTTACTTTTGCGCGAGGGCTCATCAGTCGAGTCTGCGGCATTGGCTGTGGTGGAGGCATTGAGCCAGGAGCTGTCATTGTCATTGTGGTCAATATCCATGGGCCCAACTCTAGGCCGCTGCTCCAATGCCTTGCGCCCAAAAGGCGACGCTGTGTCTGCAAACGAAAAGCTCATCGAATGAAGACAGACTGTAAAGGGTGTGCCAATTCTTTTATCTTTTTATGTAAAGGAGTTGAAAGGAGTTTTTGTTTACTGCAAGCGCAATGGGCGAGTGCTACAGGTGGATATTTTGCTGATCTGCAGTGATCAGGGGAGAGGTGCTTACCATCTTCAGAATCATCGCTGGCCTGACTGTCCGAGCCACAGCTTTGTAGCAAGCCGGCTATGGCTGCATCGCTAAGCTCGTCCACATCGTCAATAGGCGTCAGTGCAGAGTCATGCTGTGCAGGTGGGGTATACGAAGACAGTAGCGATGCTGTGGATGCAATGTTGAGCAGGGATGGCCAGCCGCTGCTGCCAGCCGCGCTCCAGCCGCCAGACTGAAGTGATAGTGCCTGCGAGCTGATTACGAGCACGCTGGAGCCCAGCGATGAATTTGATGAGGCTGCAGGGGAGTAATGCTCCCAGTTCACACGCGCTGGTTGCTGCCTAGCAATGTTCTCGTCGCTATCTGATATGTACAGCATCTCTGGTGCAATAACGTATTGATGATTGAAACAAATGTCAAGGAATGCATAAAACAAAGGAACAATGGGGATACCAAGGATGTTGTAGGCCAAGTCGACAGATGCTGGCCATAATGCCGGGTGGTATAAAAACGTGAGTGTCAGGCGCATTGGCCCTACGGCACAAGCAGTGCTTGAAAAATACCAGTCACGCCCACCAAGGCCACCCGAAATTCTGCGCAGCACACGCGGCGTGACTATGCATGCGTGGTTGGAGAAGTTAAGTGCTCACCAGCCGCGGTGCTCAAAGTAGAACATTTCGATTGCTCGGTGGGCCAGGTAGTCGCCAAACATTGCATTTTCAGGTAGTGAAGCGCCAGCAGCGACACTGGGCTCGGCTATGACCGCGTTCTCGGCCGTGGAAAAGTCGTTGACCCTGGTGGAAAAAAGACTGCCTCTCTCGTCTGTGTCCTCCTTGTCCTGCGTCGCGGCGTCTGCGTGTCCGAACGCCCTAACAGACGCGTGCTGGCAGTAGTCGCCAATGTCATCTGAGGCAGCGATTCGCCAGTGCGGAGCCGAAACGCGGTCGACCAGGGCACGCTGGGTGTCTGCAACCAGCACGCCGTCTACCAGTGGCACGGCGTTGGTCTGCGACCAGTCCAGCAGGAACTGCCGCACACGCCCAACTTGTGCCTCGTCAAACCACGGCGCGTCGCGCGCTAGCAGCCCCACGACTACCACCAGCTGCTTGTTCAGCCCCATGCGCCGCACTGCGGCCGGCAGGTCGAACGCTGTGGGTACGTCAGTGACGCGCATGTCACGCGAGTCGACATTGAAACGCGTCACAAGCGCCCCGTATAGCCGGTCCATTGCGTGCGCAACCGCCGCGGCATTCTCGCGCACGTAGATCAGCACCGGCGACGGGTGTAGTCCACGCAGCTTGCGCGCGCCCACCGCCCACGCATGCTGCGTGCTCTCTACCAGCGGCGGGGAAAGCACTGCGTCCGCTCCAGCCGTGCAAGCCCGTCGCCGCGCCGCCCCAGTTTCCCCGCCTGTTGCTGCTGCTGCTGCTGCTGCTGCTGCCACGGGCGCTGTACCCCGCAGCTCCTCGCTTCCGTCGCTTAGCATACGCATGCGCGTGCGCAGGTTACTTACCGCCTTCATCTCCGCAAGAGTCCGTAGTGGGGGCGGAGATCAGGTTAGGATCGTCGTGGAATGTCAGCGTGCGTCACTATTTGCGTTAATATTTCAAAATAAGAAGGGAGAAGGGATGCCAATCCTTGCAAAAAAACTGGATGCAAAGCCATTTATCGTCCCCCTCCCCCGCGTTGTCTGTTCAGAAGGCTGAATGGTCGTGTGGCGCATAGTCTCCCCCAGTCCCAATTGCGGTCCTGGTCCAGCTCCCTCTCCGCCCCCGCGTCCCCTTCCTGGATTCATTCAGCAGGCTTGCCGCCCTTCTCCACAGCAGGATATGCGAGGGTCTCCCATCACATGTGAAGCTCGCGCCTGCTGCATTCACTGAACGCTACAGCCATTGTAGTTCCTTCTTTGTCGCATGCAACTACCAACAGTCTTGGATGATCTTGTCCGCTTGAGGATGGTGTGTGCTGCTTCTTTAGGAAACCCAAGCTCTCTTGTCTCTCTTGTATTCCGATGCTCCCAACACTTATTTTCATAAAATCTTTTCATTCCATTTTTCATCCTTTCTTTCAGCATACGCCTACTTTGTACACTCCCTCCCTTTGCTACACTGGCACGCACGCATTACACCTTTTACTTCTTTGCACACAATAACAACAACTGGAACTGCAACTGCTGCTGCTACTACAACGCTGGGCGCCGCATGGGGAACAGCCTGGCCAAACAAAATGCAGACCAAGGTTTGGGACTCCACAAGTTCCGTCTGCTCCGCGTCATCGGCCGTGGCTCCTTCGGAAAGGTGCGCATGGTTGAGCACCGGCCTTCGAACAAAACATATGCGCTAAAGTACATCAACAAGGCCACATGCATTGCCAACAATGCTCATGGAAACACCCTACGAGAGCGCGATATGCTCGAGGAGATCGACCATCCCTTTGTCGCCAACTTACGCTTCTCGTTCCAGGACGAGTTCTCTATGTTCATGGTCATGGACCTGATGATCGGTGGCGACCTGCGATTTCACATCATGCGTCGGCGCTTCTTTGAGGGCGTGATCCGCTTTTGGATTGCTGAGCTGGCCTGCGCCCTGAACCACCTGCATTTCCACCATGGCATCGTGCACCGCGATGTCAAGCCCGATAACATTCTGATGGACCACCAGGGCCATGTTGCCCTGACCGACTTTAACATTGCCACGCGGATTGTCAACGGCGCCCCGCACTACGCAGTTGCGGGAACCGCCAATTACATGGCCCCTGAGATTGTCAGCGGCGTTGGATACACATATTCGGTCGACTGGTGGTCGCTGGGCGTCGTCATGTACGAGTGTGTCTACGGCCGTCGCCCCTTCCGCCACAAAAAGAACACCGACTCTCTCAAACGCGCCCTGCTGCACGACGAAATCCAGTTCCCCATTGTCGCCGATGTGCAGGTCAGCTACGAATGCATCTCGGCCATGCGCGGCCTGCTGAACAAGGATCCAGAGCTGCGTTTGGGCTGCGGCCCAAATGGCTTTGCCACACTTAAGGCCCACCCGTTTTTTGCCCCTATCAACTGGGCGCAGCTCGAAGCCAAGCGCACTGAGCCACCCTTTGCGCCCAACAACGACCTGAGTAACTTTGACATATCGCATGATATTGAGGAGATGCTGCTTGAGCCCGAGCCGCTGCTTGACTCTACACGTCGGCGTACCCGTCAGCGGCGCGTGCCCCCTGAGCACACTACGCCCGAATACCAACTGCTCTCCCGCTCCTTTGGCACCTTTGACTACATCGAGTATGATCGCTTTAAGGCCTACCTTGATGCACACGGCTCTATCACTACTCTGGCCATGGAGGATGCTCGCGCTGCTGGTATCTCTTCCTCGGCTGCTGCTTCTACTATTGCTTTTGCTTCAGAGTCGCCTGCACTTATCCACCTCCGTCTCGACGATCGTCCAATCGTTAACCTCGATGCTCAGTCGACACTCTCGTACTCGGTGACGCTTGGACGTGGCCATACTGTGCTTCAGCAGCAGCACACCATTCTTTCCGACCAGAACCCTGCAACCTCTGTCGACGCTTCTTCTGGCACCACGCCGTCTACATTGCTGCGCCAGCGGTTTTCCGATGCCAAACGCCGCGGCTCTTCAAGCGCCCGGCTTCCCCCCGACTTGCATGCCCCGCAAGCCCGTGGTTCACCCAACTCTAGCAACAGTACGGCTACCGCCATCCCCACAGACTCGCAGTCAGCCGCCACAAATGCTTCTGAGAAGCCAGGCACACTTGAGCCACCCAGCATCGTGCCCATTGACATTTTGACATGGAATCAGCTTCTTCCATCGCAGCGCTCGCTTGCCCATCGCTACTGCATCAAACGCGCCCACGATCATATGCGCCGTTCCACTGCTTCGTGTATTCCGCGCAACGCCTCTGACCGCGGTCTGCACACATTTCCACAGCTTGCCACACGCCCAGATCGGAGTCATGCTCGGCAGCATGCTCCTTCCGATTCTACACATACTCCGAGATCTGCTGCTCTAATGCGCAATGAGCCGCCGCTAACAGCATCAATTCCTGCACTAAACTGTGTAGCAGGATCTACTGCTGTGGTAACAAAAGGTGTAGACGACTGTGGTCGGAGTAGCTCTGAGCTGCTGTCTGCAAACGAGAAACGCGTCAGCCTGATGAGGCGCCAGCTCAGCGCCGACAATGTTGCAGCCATGAACGCCCATGCTTCATCAAACTACCTGCCGCTGGGAATGCACATTAGCGGTTTTATGGCGTCAGAGCTAGATTCTGGCTGCCGATCACACCACTCTATTTTCGCCTCTACTGACGAGGAAGAGGCTAATCGCAGCCAGTTGTTCTACAGTCACCAGCCTCTACCACCGCCTCCGCCCCCCTCATCGAATACCCCTGCCCCTTCCGCTATTGCCATCCCAAGCACCAAACGC